>CM074179.1:63014820-63121916 GCA_037179385.1 Holothuria scabra | reverse complement strand
TCGTCAACCCAAGATGCCACGAAGGGCAGTTGTTTCCACCGCCACTTACCCAGACGGAGTCCTTTTGTCTTTGCGGGGTTCAGTCTGGCACCAGTCGCTCTTTGAAAGGTAGACAGGGTGTCAAACAGGGCCCTGAAGGAAGCTAGGTCAGAGACTACACACGTAACATCATCAGCATACTGGAGGCACTTGACTGTGGCTCCACCAGGAATATGAAAAGGTCGGAACAAAGGCTCTTCATGGAGGGCTCTCGCAAGGGATTCACTAAATAATACATAGAGTAAAGGTGACAGGGGGCACCCCTGCCGTACCCCACGTTGGACTCTGAAGGGGTCCGAAGGTATGCCATTAACAATAACACGACTATATACATTACTGTACAATAAGGCAATCCATTTAACAAAAAGAGAGTTCAGACAAAACTTCTGTAAGACTTTAAAAAGGAATCCGTGATCAACCATGTCAAAGGCCTTCTCCTGATCGAGGGAGACAAGCGCACATGGAAGATCACGGTCCATTACATACTCTACTAAGTCCCGCACCAACCAAAGGTTCTGCTGAATACTGTGTCCCCGCACCGCACACGTCTGAAAAGGCCCTACAAGATCCGGCATGACAGTACCCAGCCTGTTGCAAAGGGCTTTCGCCAGGATCTTGTAGTCCACATTTAACAGCGTTAATGGTCGCTTGTTTTTCGGTTCAAGGGGGTCTCCAGACTTGGGTAACAAAGTTATTACACCTGTGCGCTGCGAGGGGCTCAACGAACCAGCAAGGGAGGCAGAGGTAAATACATCCCGGAGATCGTGTCCAACGGTACCCCAAAAGCGTTTGTAGAATTCTACAGGGATACCGTCCGACCCAGGCGACTTTCCACCCTTCATTTTCATCACCGCCTTCCAGAGCTCGTCGACGGTCAAGGGGGAACCAAGTTGATCGTTCTGCTCTGTAGAGGGGAACTTATTAATATTATCTAAAAGGGACTTTTGAAGGACCTCATCGACACATGCCTGGGTGTAAAGCTGTCTATAGAAGTTCTCATATACTTCCACAATGTGGAGGGGGTCCTTCTGTACAGTACCATGGACGTCACGGACTGCTCTTATACGGCGATCAATCGCATACTTTGTGACGTCCTGGTAAAATTTGATGGTTGGTTTTTCCTCCGCCTCCACACATTGCACGCGAGCACGAACACGGGCCCCGTGCAATTTCTGATCAAGGTGCTGCTGAATGGCATGGAGCGCGGAGGAGTCCCCGTTCCTATCTCTAGAGCAGAGCGAGAGGAACTCTTCCCTTCTTCGACGAGCTCTTGCTACACAATACTCAACTGTAAACAGCTTGATGCGAGACTTTACATCATCCCACCACTCTAAACCCGTTAGGAAGGCCGGCCTCAAAGTTCGCCACCCTTCGTACCTGACTTTCAATTGATCATTATAGTCAGCCTCCGTTAAAATGTCTGTATTCATTTTCCAGAACCCCCTCCCTGAAGGCCATGACTCAGGGGGCTGGAAGGAGACAGTAACTGCATCATGATCCGAAATTGGACATGCCACAACTTCACAATCACTCGGAGACAAAGCCAAGGGAGAGTACACCCGGTCCAGCCTTGAGGCGTCCGTGCCATCAGGGCGATGCCAAGTGAACACGGACAAACCGGGATGTTGCACTCTCCAAACGTCAACCATGTCGTGATTTTTTGTAAACATGTCCAATTCCGCCATACCGACGCCACAGCCCGGAGACGTACAAGGGGACATTCGGTCAAGCTGTACGTCGGGGACACAGTTAAAATCTCCAGCCAGGATACAAGGGGCACTGCCAGGAACGAAGGATGGCAGGGTCATGAAAAAGTCCCTTCTGTCTGAAGGCCGATTGGGTGCGTAAACGTTACACAGGCAGAATTTTCCACATGGGTGCTTTATTGTTACGCATACCAACCGACCCTCGTGATCAGAATCAACCTTTCCGACCAGGGGAGTCCACCTTGGCGAAATTAATATAACTGAACCACAAGATGTTGTTGACCCGAAAGAAGCATACAAACCCCCACCCCACTCAAAAGACCAGGTGTGGACTTCGTCCTCATTCACAATGTGCGTCTCCTGGAGGAAAACGAAGTCCACACCCAGTGACTTGCAAAATTGAAAAATTCTGTTCCGCTTCTGGCTGTCCCTCATGCCATTCACGTTCAGAGTCAGGAGGAACAGGGGATCAGCCATGGTGAAATTAGTGGCTACGCGTCCACCTGAGACTTGGCCTTTTTAACCTGTGGGCTCGGTATAGGTACCCCAGAATGGTGGACCCCCGGGTCTAACACATCGCCTGAGGCCGACCTCTTTAAGGTAGACTCCTCCCCCTGGCATAAATCAAACCAGCCCTCCCCAGAAGGTGGATCTTTCGGAGGAGGCTCCGAGGCAGACTCCCCATCATGTGACATAGAGACGGACTCGGAGTCAGACGAAAGCTGCAAGTCCTCCTCCACCGCCATGACATCAGCCTCCACGGGTGCCAGTGGGAGGGATGGTAAGGAGTCTGCCTCCTGAATTTGTTTCGAGGCAAGGAAATCCTGTTCCACTTCATTAGCTGCCTCCTCCAATTCCTGAGTGGAATATTCTTGGTCTGGTTGCGAGGGTTCGGGTGACTTCTCCACATCCGCACTGGCGTGGGCAGAGTAGGATGTGGGGCACGAACCAGAAACATGTCCCTCCTCCCCACAAAGGTTGCACCGCACCTTGTTTGGACACTCCACCTTGTCATGCCCCACCTGAAGGCACCTGCCACAACGCCTGTTGGGACACAATCTGGCTTCATGGCCCTCTTCACCACACTTGAAGCAGGTGCGTGGCTGCCCGAAGTACCTTATGTGGGCCTTCGAACCCCCTATGAACAGGAAGGATGGAATGTCCCTGTTCAGTTCCATACGGAACTGTCTCTTCCCATTGAGAATGCCCTTCAACTCACCCTCACCATACTTGCACCACCGCATGTCAGAGACAGATCCGTATTGGCTCAGAACCCTCGCAACCAAGCGCTGATCGACCTCGCAGTTCAGGTATAGCACTGTCACAGCCACAGAGCGATCGTATGGTGTGACAGTGAGCCCTTCTAACCCCTTCAGGCATGACACACCTTTTACTCGGGCAGCATCGGACCTGAACTTTAGGTCATACGTGTTGCGGGCTGCAAGCGCCTGCAACATCTCTATATCTTTAACACCGACCCCATTCTTCTTTAACACAGTAAACGCCTGTGGGGGAGGTACGCTCACCCCCGACGAAAACTCCAACTTAACAATCGTGCTATCCCGACCACCGGGCATAGCAGCAAAGGGTTTGTGGCACGAGGCTACACAGCAACAGTAGAAAAAACTTCAGCACCTTTAATCAAACCAAGGTAGGGGAAAATAGTAATGTAACTCAACACAAACCACAACTGTCGAACAGACGTGCTTTAAAACCAGCACGACCAAACCTCTATCCCCAAGAAAAAGCCGCACCCAACGCTTCAATAATATGACAGCAATATAGTTTATTACAGTATAGTATACCAAATAAACAAGCTAGCACAGAGCAGCACAGTGCCAAAATTCAGCACGAGCAATCGACGAGAGCTCCGTGAAAACACGTCCGCTCTCGACGAAGACCTGAACTGAACTGTGTATATATGTGTGTGTGCCTGGGTGTGTGTACTCGGCTGGAAATGTTAACCGAGTAACCTCTGTCGTGTTTCGTTTCTGTCCCTATCTGATTGCCTGTTTTATGTCTAAAATTTGTGTTGTTAAGAGTACCTGTACATAAGTTACATGCCACGTACTATGATTCTTCTTTTCCAATCAATTTTTGGTTGTTTTCTTCTAGTTTCACCGTGCCTCAATGGCATGAGTGCAAATAAAGGGATGAAACCCGGAACACATCTCCCGTGTAATTATTTCAAAGGTATTGGTATAGCCCAAATGGTTGTCTATATGTTATACAGTGTAATTTCTAGGAGTCAAATCAGAACTCTTTTTAAAAGTGAAATAGATCTGCACAGTTCTCAAAATAGTTTTGCATGATCAAAAGCGAGGTCAAGGGTCTAGTAGGAAATGGTAAAGATTTTGGACTTTTTGCTTTTGGCCTTTGATCCCCCGTAATTTCATCACTTGAAACACTAAAGGCCTATAACTTCTTCAAGGTTTTAAGGCTTAGCCATAAAATAGATAGCTTGCGGTAGGGTAGAGGACTTTTTCACTCTTGCCTGAAAGAGGAAATCTACTTTTGTCACAGAGTTACCAACAACGTGATTGAAAGAGCTTTCAATTTATTACATTTAGGTACTTTATAAGGTATTTCTTCTGAAAAACAGTCAAATGTGCACTTCGCCAAAGAGAGGAATTTGAGGTATTTTTCAGTTGATTCTCATTTTTGGAAGACTGCAACAAAAGTGTGCGCAAGGGGCGTTTTTACTAGAACTATGAATGCTTTAACAGCTCTGTCTTACAAAATACACATCTACACAATAAAAATGTAAAAAAGAAATGTAAAGAACCTTAGTTCTGTAGTTGCAAAACTTCTTACATTGGCACAGTTCTTTTCCCACATTAAAAACACCGTCATAACAAATTTTGTTTGTTCAGCCAAAGATTTATTAATTTTCATGTTAATATTCTAAACAATGTCACGCATACTTTCTTGGTAAGAATAGAAAAGCTCTCATGAATAAAACCAATCTTAGAAGATATTTTCCCCAAGAATGAGGGTGTAATAAGTTGCAATAAAAAATATCTGAATAACCTTCCCATTACGGTTCGCCGCGCTATGTGGGGGTCACTAGTAACCCCCTCATGTCTGCAGAGCTACAAAATTGTAAACAATAATCTGAATATTCTGCCGGAAAATTAATGAATTGTTAAGTAAAACCATAACATACTACAATACATATTAATGACAACAATTCTATCAGGGAGTTAATGGTGAACCCCTCAAGCCTGCAGAACCAGTGAATTTGCGAATATAAATCTGCGTATCCTTCCCCGTTACGGATCGTCACGCTGTGAGAGAGCCACAGGTTACACCCTCAACTGTTTAAGGTTCAGTGTCCGTTTGACCCTTTTCTGGTTCAGTTTGAACCGGATATTTCTAACGTGTAAAGCATACTCGTATTAATGACCACAATGCTATAAGGGAGTTACTCGTAAACCCCTCAAGCGTGCACAACTAATTACTTACTTAAACTGTTTTAGGTTCAGTGCTCATTTGACACTTTTCCGGTTCAATTTGAACTTGATATTTTAATGTGTATAGCATACTCCTATTAATGATCACAATGCTATCAAGGAGTTACTCGTAAACCCCTCAAGCGTGCACAACTAATTACTTACTTGAACTGTTTTAGGTTCAGTGCGCGTTTGACCCCTTTTCGGGTCAATTTTGACTGGATATTTTTTATGTGTATAGCATTCTCCTATTAATGATCACAAAGCTATCATGGAGATACTAGTAAACCACTCAAGCGTGCATAATTAATTACTTGAACTGTTTTAGATTCAGTGCCAATTTCATCCTTTTCCCGTTCAATTTGAACCTTATATTTCCAACGTGTATAGCATACTCGTATTAATGACCACAATGCTATAAGGGAGATACTGGTAAACCCATTCAGCCTGCACAACGAATTACTTACTTGAACTGTTTTAGGTTCAGTGCCCGTTTGACCTCTTTCCTGGTCAATTTGAACTGGATATTTTTAATGTCATAGCATACTCCTATTAAAGATCACAATGCTATAAAGGAGTTACTGGTGAACCCCTCAAGGTGGTTAACAAATTAATTACTGGAACTGTTTTAGGTTCAGTGCCCATTTGATCCTTTTCCAGCATAGTCCTATTAATGACCATTAATGACAGTCAATGCTGTGAAGGAGTTTCTGGTACAACCCTCAAGCCTGCACAACTAATTGATTGCAAATAAACGTCTGAATATCCTTCCCATTACGGATCATCACACTATGAGAGAGTCACTTCGTCCCCAACCAACTCGGCCCCAATATGAAAAATGGTGTGATTTTATACACTTAAATTATGCAAAAAAAATTTCGAGTGGGGGACACGATAATAATTGCCCCTCAGGGAAATTTGATCTTAGGGGTAGGGGTGCCCCTCTCCCCCTCCTCTTGGCAAAAATTTTGAAGGTGCAGCTACCTTGGATGCCATCTGCTGTTGTATTTTTTTTTTTTTTTTTTTTTTTTTTTTTTTTCTTGCTTTTAATAATAATAATTTGTCCTTACAAAGCGCCAGTGCATGAGAAACATGCAACAATATCTTTCACACTGAACTTTGTAAAATTTAGGAGGCATTGCTTTACCTTCGACATGCCTCCTTAAAGTCCTGAAAAATAATTAAAGAAAGGTATTTGGAAGAGAACCAAGAAATTACAAAGAATTGGCAGTTGATTCAAAATAAGTTTCTGCGGACTGCTTTTGCACTTGAAAGAAAACCGACATGGGAAGGGATCTCAAGAAAGACACTATTTTCCATAATTTATAACAAGTATCCATGAAAGTCACTATTTCCAATTAATTTTTCACTAATTCCCCATATTGGGACCGACTTGGTTTGGGGACAACTTGGCCCGAAGGCACTGGTTATACCCTCATGTCTGCAAGACTACCAACTTGAAACTAAAGTCTGAGTGAGTATCCTGCCTGTGGACTAGTGCATTGTGTAGTAAACTACACTCTTAAATTTCTGGTGTAAATCGAGCTGAAAAGGGTCAAATGGCTGCTGAACTTAGAATCAAGAATCAAGTATCTGACTAGATTTGGTTCCTTCTGAACCCCAAATGGTTCATTTTGAACCAGACATTTTTAATGTGTATAGCAAACTCTCCCATTAATGACCACAATGCTGTAAGGGAATTACTGGTAAACTTTCAGATAGATAGATATAGTTTAGTTGGATACAGACTAAGTTTTCCTACTGCCTTTCACCTCATTCAACACTTCTCTTTCTATTGTTACAGTAGTTATGATAGTTTCATTAAAACAACAAAACTTATCTGGTCACACCAAACAAAATCAAGGCAGTTGTTACACAATGTATCGTGGGAAAAAGCACTATCAGCAATGGGCAACAATGGCTTTGTTTTGTATTTCATAACTGCTTGACCACTTTTCATGACCACTTGTCAGCCAAAGTAACTGCTCAAAAAAGGGTAAAGGTCAAATTCTGAGTGATACATATTATACCATAGTAACAGAGCTACAAGATCATAGTGATTGGTTAGTGTATTGAGATATTGTTGCGTTAGCCAGTCACAATGATGAAAGCATGCAATCATGGACATGGGCCTAAACATTCCAAACATTTTGACTTAAACCAATTTAAAACTGGTAGGCAACCTGAACTTCTTCTACAAAGAATTGCTAGTAAGTTTTTTGAGTCTCCTTAATACTCAAAGTGTATCTTTTACGTTTCATTTACAGTACTCCAGCAAGGGTAGCAAGCAGAAGTGAAACAAGAACAGTAATGTCACCTACTGAAAATATAGCCACATCAAGGTAACTTCAGTTCAGTCATGGTGTTTGATTCGTCGACATAATCAGAGGGATCTATGAGACGTTTGTGTTGTGTGTGTGTTTGTGTATGTGACGTCTTTGCTTGTAAACAGGATATCTCAAGAAGTAAGTCTGGCTATTCCCATATTTAGTCTGTGGGTTGGCCATATTAAGTAGATGATCCCAATTCTGTTCAACTTAACATAACAGGTTAAAGGGCAAAGGAGGGCCAAGGCACCATAAGATGCCCTGAAGTCCAAGCCCCTTGAAAAGGAAATCAACCAAACCAAAACTAATAGATTCTACCACAGTCATGGAAGTACTTGTCAATGTTAACCTTAAAGCAGTTCACTGATGGAGAGTTAACTACTCATTCTGGCAGACAATTCCACTAGTTGACAACTCAATGGGAGAAACTACACTTCCTAATGTCAAGCCTTGCAAAAGGCTTTTCCAGCTTCTTACAATGCCCACAAGCCCGAGAATTACTTTAAACCCTTAAATAAGATAAATTTCTCACCTCAGGTATAATGCAAGTGGCCCTCCTTTGAACTTGTTCTAATAGAAACTTGTCCTTTTCATAGAAGGGGCTCCAAGTCCGAGTAGCATAGTCATGATGGGGTCTTTCCAACTGCTGTGTCCCTGCCAAACATCGTTGGTCTACTGCCATTGTGCTTTGTCCACACAAAGGAATGTGAGCAACGATCTAACTCACCCACTACACAGTATGCTCGCTGTGCATGGCGGGACACTACCAAGCCTGAAGGATGAATGGTTGTGCATTACACTTTAATGTGGATTAAGTACATGCTGACAAAGCACCGTAGCTTTTAAATCTATTATTTTTATGTAACTTTTTTTTTTAATTTGTAGTAGCATATCAGGAAGATTGGCTTGCAGGTCAAAGAAGAGGACTTCAGTAATGTCCACAGAAGACCCCCCTGTTTTATTCAAAAAGAAAAGGGAGGTTGAAATGGCTCTTGATCTCAAAATCAAGGAGGAAGTGAAGAAAGCCTACCTTGGTTAGTTGTCATTTCTAGGTTTTTTCAGTGGACTCTATATTAGCAAAACTAAATTCATGTGAGCATCTCTCTATTGTTTTAATTACCTACTGTGCATAAATGGGAAAGTTAACATTGATTTTTTTGTTTGTAATATTTTTCCAGCCCTGGCTAAGCTATGGTCCTAATTATGTTGGTGTGGCCATATTATATTGTCTGTATTGTCTGTTCCTTTCACTATATTAAATACTGTCAGATAACAGGCGGGGATCCAAAAGTAAGCATGAAAAATAAAATTCCATGTCATAATTCAAACTAAGTGCAATGCTTTGTGTCTTTCTTTGTAGGATCTGCAAGGATTCCAACTGCCCATTTGAAATTGGGTGTTCAGTTGAGGCAGTTACGGGAGCCATTTGTCGTTGAACTAATGGCAAAAATGAAGGAGTTTCCTGGGCATTTTTACCAGCCTTTATGCGTCATCGTTGACTCACTGGATGACATTTCACAGTTCAAGGAGACAAACGTAAGTAAATTTGTTGGACTCCTTGCAAAAGGTAGAAGAATGATGTGAAGATATTGTAATATTGATAGGAACTCTTCGATTTCGCTATAAATATTGCAACAATGTGGATTTAGCCAGGCTCTCATTATGTGCAATACCACAGGAGAAAAAATATTGAAAGGAATTGGTAAATAAAGTTCAACATTTTCAACTGAAATTTCCTTGGTTAGGTTTAGTTAGTTTGGTGTTGATGTGTTATATAGTGTCAACTACGTGAGAATGAGGTACAAGGGGTAGAAAAATCATGTAGATATTAAAAATCTAATGTAAGAAGGAGAAGCAGTTCAATATCAAGTAGAACGTTTTGCAGATGTGGGAGTCATATTTAAAATTTCTATAGAGTTTACTTTCTTTGAGAAAGGCTGGAATAAGGGAAGGATCTGTCTGTTCAAACAAAGTTTTAAGGTCAGGAATGGTGTTGTATTTCTAGTGAATATGTGAGTATGAAAAACCTTGGTAACACAACATCTCAAGATAAGAAACTTTGATGAATTTCATATTTGGCATCTCAATATATTATAGTGAGAGGATGGTGCCTATCCTCTTTGGTAAGAGGTCAAATGTCATCTGGGTTCACCAGGGGTCAAAGTCATATTGGAGTATATGGATATGTTACAGTGCCGCCATGGTAACTTTGTTGGTGGAGGTCAAAGGTCATCGAGGGTAACAAAATGTTTTTCCGTAATTGTTAGATTAATACTTGACTGGAGATACGAAGCATCATCATTATATGGCATTATATGGAACTGTGCAATTTTGCATTCTGGTTTTACATTTGTTAATGATACTTCAACATAAGCAATAACAATACCAAAGTAGGCATAATAACATTACAGGCATTTTTTATTTGTATCTTCCACAGGCTAGTGGCTACCATTACAAAGTTATTGGTGGATGTCATAATTTTTTAGCAGGCAAGATATATTTAAGAGCAGGTTATGCTCCATTTACAGCAGTACCTGCAGAAGCAGTCCTACGGCTGGCAAACAGACACAACAAAGTGGGGGAGTTTAGACATCACACGTCATTGAAAAGGTAGGTTGAATAACATGACTTACAACCTTCAAATAAGATATTGGCTATGACAAAAGGAGTGCTAAAGTTAAAGAGGAATGCCAAGATTTCAGGAAGACTTTTTCACTTGTCACTGCTTGATGCTAGAGATGTAGTTTACAAGTTTTGTAACTGGTAATGTAAGTCTTGTATGCGTGTCATTCAATCTATCACCTCAGCAGAAGTTCAAGGTCATTCGGGGTTACCGTCTGTCAAATTCTAAAATTCTTGTTTACACTTTATCTGATGATGGGAACCTTGGATAGATTTCATACATGATTTGACTGCATTAATTAAGATAGTTGGAAGCGCCCTATCATTTTTGGACTCTATACCATGTTTACACATTTTATCGTGGTTGGAGTCTTGAAAACTGGAATCTACTCCCCCAGAAAATAATAGATTTTGAGGACCCCAAGCATTTAAAAATGACAGACTTGAGGATCCTCAAGACTAATTGCATGCACACACTCAAACCTGCACGTTTAACTCCACCAGGAGTGTTGAGCTGTATTCGTTCAGATCCAGATACTGTGGATTCACTTATATTTTCTGGATGCAATATAGTGAGCAGAACCCTAGTTTTTGGTAGTCAAAGCCTTTTGGTTTTCTGTTTATAATGTAATGTCTTCTTTCGCTTTAATATATTGCAGATCCAACTGTGCAGGAACATCTCCAAGAATACAATTGCTGCAATTCTTAGTCCAGTAAGTCCAACAGAATTTCATTTGTTTATGTTTGAACCAGTCAGGAGTGTAAAAAAGAAGTAAATGGGAAATATTTGCATACAGTATAGTGAGACCTGATTAAAAACAATTCCCTTGAACTTAAGTTTCCACCTGTTTGGTAAAACTTCTTTTTTTTTTTGCAAAAAGACATTGAAACAAAAAATTACAATTTCATCGTAATGAGGCCTAAACATTAAGGAAATATTCATTTTATCCGTTAGAGAAGTTAGATCCCAATTAAGGTTGACGGTGAACTAGTCAACCGCCAATTAAAGCTCAAAGAGAGAAAGAGCTTGTCCAATGTGCAATTTTATCCAGTCACAGATGCTCATGCTCATACCTTTTACAACAATGCTTGAGCATTTATGATGTATGCTGTTTCTTTAGAACTCGGTTCTAAGCATGAAAATATGATCTCAGTAGTAGTGATTAATGGCATTTATGTGATACCAGTGTGTAAGGTTACTTTGAAGTATGTTGACACAGATGTACTTGAAACATTCGTCCTGTTTTTATTTGCGTGGTTTTTCCCATACCCGGTTTTGAGATAACAAAATCAAGGGGGTTGTCGAGAAAGGGAGATAGTGAGTTAGTTGAACTATTCAATTTGATGCACAGGCCTTTTGGAATCGAAAAACAACTATCAACTGGCCAAAGCAGAAAGTTCAGGACAAGTTGTGCAAACTTCATGATGGTGGTGTCCACATATTCCTCGTTTCTACTTTGGATCAAACACAAATTTGGTTCTGTACTTAATGATGTTTTCATACTTTTGTTTATATTGCAGGAAGAAACAAAAGGTGTGATTAAGTTATTAATCAAGTTAGCAACTCTAGAAGATGATACCTACAAGCTCCTCCAAGAAGTACTGTCCTGTCACTCCAATGGCCAGTTGAACGGACAGAAGCTGAGTTCCCAAGACATTATTAATGGTCCTGACTTGAAACCATATATTTTAAGGTCACTGCCAGGACTGCCACAGAATGCTGCTCAACGTGTGTTGTCAGAGGTCTAGGAGGGCAACAAGGCAATGTCAGAATTTCAACGTGAGAGCAAGCTTCTTCTGAAACTCGAGACCATTCAGAAGATGTTTTTGGACTTGATGGGTTAGAAGATATCCCATGGCAGCAATGAGAGAAGTCCTGGAGCATTTTTGCCAGTTCAACTTGAGGACCACTCCTTCTGAATTGAAGACTTTCTGCCATCAACTCAAGATGCAAGACACTGCCAGTTCGACAGAAGCCGTCAGAGGTGATAGAGGGGCTTTGGGCTATCCAGTGGAATGTGACGTGCTGGAGTTTGATTGGAAGACACTGCACGAGGCAGTTCCAGCCTTCAGTGGCACACCTTTGGTCATCCTTGACAAGCCTTAGGTAACTGTCATACCAGCCCAAGTTTCATTAAGTTGTTCTTATTTACCCAGTACATGTTACATGTTGAAACCTAGAGACTAGTGTTTAGTACCTGGCCATCTGGTGATTTATGATATATCTGTGAGCTTCAACATTAGACTGACCTTGCAGTGCCCGGTATGGTATGACTGTAAACGGGCTAGCTTGGTAATAGATTTGGAGTTGGGTGTTATGATGGTGGGTGGGTATACGGGTAACCCAAAAGAGCACCCTTGACAACCACACATCCAGTATCAGTGTATACTTGTGACTATAACATATTAAAATTTGATTCACCATATAGAACCCTCTTGAATATCCATACAAAAATCTGGTAATTTTGAAGGAAACCTAAGGCAAGTTTTTGGTTTAGTTTGCCAAGTGTTATTGATTTCATAATTTTCAGTAATTAATTGTGTTCTTTTTTTAACCAGGAGTGGACATGTATGGAAGTGAAAACATTTGCAAATAATGTAACTTCAGTAAACATCCACCATCAAGTAGACAGCTTTTGGCTGGTTGTTCTCAGCAGCGTTAGGGAGATGGCATCCGTGGAAAAAGCCATCAAGGACTGCAGGTATTTTAATGAACCTTTGGCGGGATATTACATGATTCCAGATGGAGTAAAAAGTGAGTGCAAGCCTTAACAGTGTACCTCAAGCCGAAAGTTTCTAAATTATCCTCCTACTCTTATGCAAACAACATGTTGCCCCCACAATATGTTTTTTCAAATTAGAAGTAACTTTGAGTCATAGAAAATGGATTCAAACAGCCCAACTCCCATCTTCATAGGACATTCCCGAGATATAAAATGGTACATTGCGTAATAATTTGTGATGTACTGCTCAAATTATAGGCTTTATATTTCCTTGTTTTTCTGACAGTTACTGCACCTTGTTTTAATGTGTGATAGCACTCTTACTCATGTGGGGTAATGAAATTCATTATGGAAGCAAACAGGAAGCATTCAAGGTCACAAAAATATTTATAATTTCAAAGGTAAACAGAGCTGTACTACAAGAGAGTCACAAAGTAATGCACAATGGAATTAGATCTACAACAATGGGAGTTGAAAACTCATTTAAAGGGGCTTGTCCTCTTACCTCAAACTGCAATTCTTACAGAAATAATCTATTGGCACACTTGTTTGATTGACAAGTAGTTCAAGCAATGCAGAGTACCAAAACTTAATAATACACATCTTGAAGTAGACGAAAGTTATGGAAAGGGCTAAATGGGGTGAGAGGATCATGCCCTTAAAGGCTTATATTTCATCATGTGAGGATTGTGCTTTTAAAGTCTAATATTTCATCATGTGATAGCCCTAACAAAATATGTACTGTAGTTGAGAACTTTAATAACCCTTTCAATTTTAAATTAAAGCCATTTTATATTAAGATAAGTGTGATTTAACAATGTTTGGCAGCTGACAAACAAAAATTGATGGAGTGCGTTGGGGGAATGACCATCGCAAGGAGAGGCTGCCCAATGCAAATAAGATGGAGGGAAGGTCACAGCCGCAATTACATTGAAGTAGGGAGTATCGACGATGGATGTGCTGTTCATGACTATCAGAAGCCCATTGCACTGTATAGGGAACTGCTAGTTTCTTTGAGCAACCCTAAAGATTACATAATAGATGCTTGCAGTGGCACAGGTATGTTAAGACACACAGTCATAGTATGACATGAATTGTCCAGTCCTGAATTTGTGTTTGTAATGTTATAAGCTAATTTAGATGCCTTGATCATGGACAGCCCCCTTACATACTTACATACAACAACTTTGATCAAAGAGTTACTGTACCTAAACGATGACGAATAATCTTTGGTTGAAATATATCGAACTGTCTTTTCTCTTGGCTGCCAGTGTGCTAGGTTGTCAGTAATTAGTTGGGAGTACCTTGTACTGTGTGTATGCTTGCATGGTTGCACGGAATACCAGGATGATGTTGAATTACGCTGACCACAGACATTTAAAAGCGGCCTTTGCCTCAACCAATCCGTGTATAACTATTTAAATGAAGTTTGCTGCGTAGGATTTCCGCACAGTTTAAATGATTTTGGCTTCAACGTCGGTGGATGTTGGTTTTTCGTGGCGGTGAGCTGAACGAAAAGACTTCGTCCGCTTCGCTGGCTATCCCAGGCATGGATCTCTGGACATTTAATATATTCTCATAAGTTCACCAAATGGAGGGGGATGTTCCCTGAACTTAAACAGTGTTGCTTACCATACTGCAATCAAAGTTGTTTCATTCCTATTTGTAATTCCCCATTATCATTTTATTTTAGGGACTGGATGTACAGCAGCCCTCCAGGAGGACAGGTGTTTTCTTTCCCTAGAGAAGGAATCTAATATTCTTAGCCACTTGAAGGTTAGGGTAAGTTCAATAGTTGGCAGGATACAGATTGAAGAAGGGACTGGTAATGCTGGTGCTAGCAATACAGATGAGGATGAGGAGGCCTCTGAAGAGGAGATGGACCAAGAGGAGATGGATCTGTCAGTTGATGGTGGTGCTGAAATGTCAAATTAATGTTGATCTTACATCATGGACTTGTATGCTTGCAGGGATATACAGTGAAGCAATAAACTAGGGTTGTGTCTGGACAAAGATGATTTTTAGATCTATGTAGGAGGGGCTAGAAGTCATTGAAAGCTTGCAAAAACATTCTGCAAAGCTTTATGTAACATTAAACATGCAAAAGAAACTTGGTTTATAAACTTAAACAATATTTTCAATTTGTTGGAATATGTTTTATTATCCTTTGTATTATGCTTTTATGGTGTTAAACATGCTTTTATCTTTGAGGGTGTTACTGATAAAGCCTTGATAGGTTATTCTATTGATCATTAAAATTATTAGGCGTGAAACAAATCCATTTGGTCTTATATTTGAGGGCATTACTGGTAAAGCCCTGATAGGTCTTCCTGTTATCATTAAATTTATTACAAGTGAACAAATTTCTCTGCTCTTGTCTTTTAGGGTGTTACTGGTAAAACTCTGATAGTTCTTCCTGTTGACGGTAAAATTTATAACAAGTGAATAAATTTCTCTGCTCTTGTCTTTGAGGGTGTTACTGGTAAAACTCTGATAGGTCGTTCTGTTGATCGTTGAAGATAAAAACAAGGGAAACAAATTTCTCTGCTTTTCTTTAAGGGTGTTGTTACTTGTAAAGCCTTGATAGATCGTTCTGTTGACATTAAAGGTGTTACAAGTGAAACAAATCTCTGATAGGTCTTGTTTGTTTGTTTGTTTGTTTTCATTTGATCCTCCCTTGCGGGAACTCGGCAACGCCCCAATGAAGGGGTATTAGCGCCCAGCTGGCAACGCCAGTCTCGGGAGACAAACTCACAGTTTAACGTCTATGATTAAGGGATAGCAGATTAACTACAACCCAGAAAACTAGACGACAATTTTGATGTCGGAGCTGGGACTTGAACTCACGACCTCATGACTGGAAGACGCAGTTCGTTACCACTGTACCACTTGCTCCACTTCCTGTTGATAATTGAATTTATTAAAAGTGAATAAATTTCTCTGCACTTGTCTTTGAGGGTGTTACTGGTAAAACTCTGATAGGTCGTTCTGTTGATCGTTGAAGATAATACAAGTGAAACAAACTTCTCTGCTTTTCTTTGAGGGTATTACTGGTAAAGCCCTGATAGGTCGTTCTGTTGATCATTAAAATTATTAGGCGTGAAACAGATCGTAGTTTCGTCTGTACATGCCGTTTCAATGCACTTAAAAAAGCACACGCCCCATGTGTTTTGGCATTGTGGTTTTGTGGCCCTCCTCTTTGATTTGTGTAAATCAAACATTTACTCCCGGGGGAGTTCTGCTCCCTTTAGGAGCTAAACGTCCCAAATGTACCGTTTCAATGCACTTTAAGAGCACAGAATAAGATCATAAATACCGCAACTACAGGATGGACCGTCCAGCGTCCAATTAGTCATTTGTGCTTCCTTGTTGCTTATGAGGTGCTTCAAAACGGACACGACCAAACAGTAAGGGGAAAAAGAGACTTAAACAAACAAATTTCTTGACGCTTATAAACATGAAGCACTTTGCTGTTTAAGTACATTAAAACAAACACTGACAAACGAAGGGTCGATGCCGACGTTGGGGCCAATTGTTTCGGTGAGGGCGGGGCGGTCGACAGTTAATTTTTAAATAGGCCTGTTTTGCTTCTCGGGGGCGGTCTATGTAAATGTTTTCTGCTTGATTTGGTAATGTGTAAATAGGTGTTGGTACAACTATAGAATACCCCGCCTCATCAAGTAATACCACTAAACATCCGGATGCTGAGTCGCAGTCATCAACTACATGACGTCATACCTATATGTAACTCCCGAACGACGACTTCGACTCAGCATCCAGCTCCAGCCATACCACAGTCGAAGTCATCAGTGTATAACACTCATAATCTGGATGCTGAGTCGCAGTCGAAGTCATCGATACCGAAGAATTTACCACCGTAAAAATAATTAAAAAGTCGAAGTCATCAGCACCGAACAATTAAACACTGTAAAAAATAACACATAAACAAAAGTAACACTTCAAAAAATTAAAAAAAAAAAAAAAGGTCTAACAATAAAAAAGAAGTCTTAACATAACCCTGCATGTCAGACAAATTTCTTTTCCCTTATTTCCGCGTTATCATCGTTATCGTATTTCATCGTTATCACTTACGCAGGCTGATGCAGCTCGGCGTATACTTTATAATATGTACAAGATCTCCTTGATTTGAATTATCTGCATTGTGTGCAGAATAAATCCAATTAGTAAATCTGACCAGTGTTCTCGTTTGACGCGCCGACTGTGCTTTTTAAGTGCATTGAAACGGCACATACAAAACAAAAACAAAAACTGAAACCGGATCGGGCAAAAACATAAACGCAAAACTATTTACAGACTGCTAAATCAAACAGAAAATTATGTTCATTACAGTAATAAGCTATATATACAGATATTTACAAAACTATGTACAGAAAATTATACACACAGATATTTACATAGTATTTACAAGCCCCTTACATACCCACCCTTTTACAAATTGACCACCACACGGTCCCCCCTCACCGAAACGAGTGGACCCCATCGCCTACCGAACGCCGACCTTGGCAAACGAACGAAGTCGGACTCAACCCTCAGCCTCACCTCCGCCTTCACCGATGCCAGGACGACGTCCGCAGGCTTCCCCATCCCCCTAAAAACAACGTTACATCGGTCTCTCCATAATGCCAGCTTTATGGAGGCCGAAACAAAGGTAAGTATGTCCTGAATACTTGTATTGCATGGCGGGGGTGAAAGACCATACAAAGCATAGTCCCGGCCGACCGCCCATGTGTTGCCCATCGTCAAGCGATCGGTCAGGGCTTGGAACCATTCCCAAAGGAGGGCCACAAATTCACACTGCCAAAACACATGTGACACACTTTCCCACTTTGTGCATCCAGTGTGTGGGCAAATTCCATCTCCAAGACGCCACCGAAGACGCTTGAGATTAGTCACAATCGCATCATGTCCGATTCGCCACAACAGGTCTCGCCTGCGGTAATCTAATGATCTGCTGTGGACCACACGCCACACTTCCGACCCTAAAGCATAGTGATTGGATTGGACCTGGCCAACCAAATCTTCAAAAACAGCCTGATATAGGTCCCTTGCACTTAACTGCGAAACGGCCCCAACTCTAGATATAATTAGGAGCGTTTCTCTCATTTGACTGTATGTTTCCGAGGGCCTCCAGCTGTGGGGTTCACTGTTACTAAACAGGGAGGGAAAGAACCGACGGAATGATAATCCCCCCCAATAACGGACAAAAAAAGCAAAAGGCATTTTGCTGTCTACAGCACTATAAACACACTTGGTCAGGAGAAAACGGAGTTTGGAAGGAAAGTGCACAAGGCCCAACCCACCACGCCTAACATCCTGATATACCATCCCTCTTCTTACGAGCTCCGTCTTCCCTGACCATAAAAACCTAAACACAGCCCTCTCGAGACGCAACAGGACACCCTTTGGAGCAGCCAGAACAGTGCCTGGATACCACAAAAGGGGATAAATAAAACGATTGATAACTGTCACCTTTCCGAACAGGCTAATGTGGCGCGCGTCGAAGTCCTTCAACCTAGCTTCCACCAGGTCCACTTTCTCATTCCAGGTAAGTAACTCGGTTTGCCCATAACCAAACCATATGCCGTTGATCCTTATGGCGTCATCTACCCATGATGCAGCGAAGGGCAGTCGTCTTGACCGCCACTTACCTAGGCGAAGTCCTTTGGTCTTACTGGGATTCAGTCTGGCACCTGTGGCTCTTTGAAACTTAGACAACGTGCCAGTAAGGGCCTTGAAGGAAGCTAGGTCGGAGACTACGCATGTGACGTCATCAGCATACTGAAGGCACTTAACTTCAACACCACCGGGAATGTGAAAAGGTTGAAACAAAGGCTCTACTTGAAAAGCTCTTGCTAATGATTCACTAAACAATACGTATAGTAATGGTGATAGGGGGCACCCCTGCCGTACGCCACGTTGGACACTGAAGGGGTCTGACGGTAGGCCATTAACGATAACCCGACTGTTTACACTATTATACAATAAGGAGGTCCATTTAACAAAAACTGGATTCAAACAAAACTTCTTCAAAATTTTAAAGAGGAATCCATGATCAACCATGTCGAAGGCCTTCTCCTGATCGAGGGAGACAAGCGCACATGGAAGATCACGGTCCATCACGTATTCAACTAAGTCCCGCACTACCCAGAGGTTCTGCTGAATACTGTGTCCCCGCACCGCACAGGTCTGAAAGGACCCTACAAGATCTGGCATAACTGTGCCTAGCCTGTTGCAAAGGGCTTTCGCCAGAATCTTGTAATCTACATTTAACAAGGTGATTGGCCGTTTGTTTTTCGGTTCGAGGGGGTCTCCTGACTTAGGCAGCAAAGTTATTATGCCTGTGCGCTGCGAGTGACTCAATGAGCCAGCGAGGAAGGCAGAGACGAACACATCACGGAGATCATGTGCTATGGTACCCCAGAAGCGTTTATAGAATTCCACTGAAATACCGTCGGATCCAGGTGCCTTTCCGCTTTTCATCTTCACCACTGCCTTCCAGAGCTCGTCAATAGTCAAAGGGGAGCCAAGTTCATCATTCCGATCTTTAGAGGGCGTCTTGTCAATATTATCTAATAGGGACTTTTGAAGGTCTTCATCGACATCTGCCTGGGTATACAGCTGCTTATAAAAGTTGTTGTACTCTTCTACAATGTCGAGAAGGTCCTTATGTACCACACCGTGGGCGTCACGGACAGCTTTTATGCTGCGATCAATGGCATACTTTGTGACGTCCCGGTAGAACTTAATGGTTGGTTTCTCCTCCGCCTCCACACATTGCACACGAGCACGAACCCGGGCCCCGTGTAGTTTTTCATCAAGATACTGTTGGATTGCATGAAGTGTGGAGGGGTCCCCGTTCCTCTCCCTAGAGCAAAGTGAAAGGAACTCCCCCCTTCTTCGACGAGCTCTTGCTACACAGTACTCCACTGTAAAACGTTTGATGCGGCTCTTTACATCATCCCACCACTCTAAACCTGTTGAAAAGGCCGGCCTCAAAGTTCGCCACCCTTCGTACCTGGCCTTAAAATCTTTGCTATATTCAGCCTCCGTTAGAATATCTGTGTTCATTTTCCAGAACCCCCTCCCTACTGGCCATGACTCTGGGGGTTGGAATGAGACAGTAACTGCATCATGGTCCGCAATCAACTTCGCAATCACTTGGTGACAGAGCCGTTGGAGCGTACACCCGGTCCAACCTTGAGGCGTCCGTGCCATCAGGGCGGTGCCAAGTGAACACGGACAAGCCAGGATGCTGAACTCTCCAAACGTCAACCATATCGTGATTCTTTGTGAACATGTCCAACTCCACCATACCTACACTACAGCTTGAAGATGTGAAGGTGGACATTCGATCAAACCGTGTGTCAGGGACACAGTTGAAGTCTCCAGATAGGATACAAGGGGCACAGCCAGGAACGAAGGATGGCAGGGTAGCAAAAAAATTCCTTCTGTCTGTAGGTTGGTTAGGCGCATAAACGTTACATAGGAAGAAATTCCCGCAAGGATGTTTGATGGTGATGCATACCAATCGGCCCTCATGATCATGATCAACCTTTCCGACCAGGGAAGTCCATCTTGGAGAAACTAAAATGACAGACCCACAGGAAGATGCGGAACCAAAGGAAGCGTACAAACCCCCACCCCATTCGTAGGACCAGGTGTAGACATCGTCCTCATTAACAATGTGAGTCTCTTGGAGGAAAACGAAGTCCACACCTAATGATTTACAAAATTGGAATATTCTGGACCGCTTCCGACTGTCCCTCATGCCGTTAACATTCAGGGTCATGAGGGACAGGGGACCATTCATGAAATGTGGAGTGTGAAATTACAAAACTGTCTCTGACCTAGCCTTTTTATTACATGGATCTGGTGCTGGTGGCACAGAAGGACTAGCTCCCCCTCCCCGGTCGGACACCTCCCCTGAGGCCGACCTTTTCAACTTGGGCTCAAGTTCAACGGCCTCACACAAATCAAACCAGCCCTCCCCAGATGGTGGGCCCTTTGGTGGAGGCTCTGAGGCAGGTCCTCCCACATCTGACATGGCAGTGTCAGACTCCCGAATCCGATGACAGTTGAAGGTCATTCTCCACTGTCAGTATTCCAGCCTCCCCAGGAGCTGGTGCGGATTGTGCCTCAGGTACTGATGTGGAGGGTTGGGAAGGGCCTACCTCAGGGTTCCCACAGACCACCTCACATCCCTTAGAAGCTAGGAACTCTTGTTCCACCTGATGTGCCACCTCATCAGGCGTAGGGGACCTGGGATCCTCCACCATTGGTTCAGGGTCTGAAGAGGGTTCACCTGCCGGCTCCACATCTGCACTTGCACGTGCAGAGTACGATGTGGGGCAGGCACCAGAAACATGTCCCTCCTCCCCGCACAAGTTACACCGCACATCATTGGGACATGTTGCCCTCTCATGCCCCAACTGCAGGCATCTGCCACAACGTTTGTTAGGGCATGACCTGGCCTCATGTCCCTCCTCTCTACACTGAAAACAGGTGCGGGGCTGACCGAAATACCTGATGTGGGCCTTCGAACCCCCTATGAACAAGACGGAGGGAATGTCTTTCTTCAGCTCCATACGGAACTGTCTCTTTCCGTTGAGAATTCCGGCCAAATCACCTTCATTATACTTGACCCAACGCCAGTCAGAGACAGTTCCGTACTGCCCTAGAACCCTCGCCACCAGGCCCTGATCCACCTCAAAATTGAGGTATAACACTGTCACTACCACAGAGCGATCATATGGGGTGACAGTTAGACCCTCCACACCCTTAAGGGAGGAAACCCCCTTTAATCGGGCAGCATCAGTCCGGAACTTCAAATCATACGTATTTCGGGATGCAAGGGCCTGCAGCATCTCTATATCCTTTACCTCTACCTTATTGTTCTTCAACACAGAAAAAACATGCTGGGGTGTAACATTCCCCCTCGACTCAAACTGCAACTTAACGATACTGCTATCCCGACCTCCGGGCATAGCAGCAAAAGTTTGTGGCACAAGGCCACGCAGCAACTAGAGAGAAAACTTCAGCACAGCAGATCAAACCCAGGCAGGGAAAATAGAAAGGGAACCCAACACTACACTACAGACCAGGCGTGCTTAAAAACGAGCACGGCTAAACCACGTCCCCAAGCGAGAGACCACACCCAATACCCAACACTTCAGTAAAATGACAGTAGTATATGTTAGTATCACAAGCAGCACAATGCCAAAATTCAGCACGATCAGCGAGAGCTCCGTGAAACACGTCCGCTCTCGACGAAGACCAGAACTATTTGAAACTGTAGATTGTGACCTTCATGGCCGATTACGAATTTGTCCGTGTTACCATGGAGAGACTTCTGGGCTTCTGGGTAGGATTTACTGTATTACGTAAGAGTTCCTTGATTTGAATTACCTGCATTGTGTGCAGAATAAATCCAATGAAAATAAATCCAACCAGTGATTTCGTTTGAGGCGCCGACAATTTTAAACTATAGATTGATACCTTCTTGACCAAATTTGTCTGATGACCGATTATGAATATATTAAAAGCACCTTCAGTTTGTATTGTATATTTCGTTGTATGAAGAATGTACTGCTGCTTTGGGGTGTACATAGTCTACGATCTTAGTGTATAGTGTATAGTCTATAGGAAGAAGTTTTTCAAGGTTCCAGTATGGTAGATTTGAACTGTCATGTAAACTTTCACGAGCTTTGGAGAATATCAATGGAAATTCCATCGCTTCATTTATCTGACATAAGGTCAAGAAGAATGGACATGTTTGAACAATTTAACGGAGATGTCTTTTATGCTTTGCGTTTGTGGCCCATGTACTACCAGCGCATGTTTTGGATGAAACCGTTATCCGACAAAAACACCCTTCAACTTTTTCTTTTTCTCTGTGGAAATGGATGTCCACCGCAACTTATCGCAAAGTGGATACTTTATTCACAGTTTTGGAACATAAAAAATGTACGGAAAAGGCTATTTCAAATTAAATACATCTTGTCACGCTATCACCTTTATCGAAATCGCTGGTTTTATTATGACATGCATTGCAAACTACATTTATATCTTTCTGGACAGCTTAGAAACACGGGCAACACATGTCAGTTACGTAGCTAAGACGAATTTTCATGTTTTAACAGAGCTACGTCATGATTGATCACGCAATAGGGTCTCGGTGCAGTGAGTATTATGATTACGTAACAGCGTTCGTGAGAGCGAATCATAGCTCTGTAATAAGAGCGGGAACTTTGGCCTCACTTTGAATTGTACCTTTGAGCCTCTGCAGTCATCAGCTTGCTCTCGCCTGGCAAACGATATTAGAGTCGCATTTTAACCATTTCCCATTATTAACCATTTCCCATCATGTCTATCTTAGCAAAGATTGGACGCCAGCCGGAAGAAACATGGAGTGCTCTCCATGGAAGATTAAGCTCCCTTGAATTTAAGTTGGATAAAGTACTACCCAGTGATGAAGTGCGGGATTTTACTGAGAACAAAGCGAAGTCTTTGAGCTGTTGTTGTGGTTACATTTTGGCAGGTATTCTGTCGACTGTTTTGTTCGTAACTGGCATAACATGTAGTCTTGTGACTCCATCTGGCCAAGAGACCAAGCCGAACATTTTTCATTTGATCTGTGGTCCACCATCGACAGGGAAAAGTCAAGCAGTGAAAGACTCTGCAATTGACATTGTGAACACTATTTCAAAAGAGAAAGGGCACACAAGTCCTATAATACAAAAGTGCACATCCTCTGGACTGACGAAAATTCTCTCCTCGGAACACAAAGGATACATGGTTTGTACAGAAATTTTTGACGTGTTATATAAACTCCTTCGAGGTGACGGGGACAGCAGTTCTGGTGACACATCACTTTTTTGTGAACTTTTCTCGGGGGAGCAGGTTTCTTTTAGTTTTGGATCCCAGGCCCAAAGAGACAAACCTCAAAAAATGCCATTTTGTATTTATGGCTCAATTCAGATTTTTCCACTTGCGAAGATAATCGCTCTACTAGATCAAGGACATGGGCTTTTGGACCGATTTTTGATTGCAGTGCCATTGTGTCTTAGGCCCACCCCAATATCTTCTATGGAATCACGTGAGAACCTCAAACAGTTACGTGTTTCAAGTTTCACGGACATAATTTCGAATGTTAGTGACCTTCTTGTAGTGCCACAAAACTTTACGTTTTCTAGCGAAGCTTCCACATTAATCAAGGAAATGGAAGAAGATTTCATCAACCAAATTAATGAAGCTATTTCAAGTGGACAAGTGCCGCCCAAGTCGAAGAAACTCGACTTGGTAATGAGAGTCGCATTAGCACTCCACATTTTTTCCCATGTGACCAAATCAATGTTAAAAGGCGACGACTTAGACAGTATTCCTGAAGAAGTGCCTGTCGAACACCTGGAAGCAGCGGTATATTACGTATCGTATTGTGAAATGCAGAAGGCGATACTTTCTCAAGTGAGTTTTTTATGTTCCAAACTTATCTATGTTTTAAAGCTGTTTTGCCCAAAGTGTTAACTAGTTCGTCCTGAAGCTGGCTCCCCGGTTCTCCTCTTGTACTCAGTTGTTTTGACTGGCATTGCAATTTCAGTGTTACAATCGTAAATGTTTTTGTTTTTAAGCCATTCACATTTTGTATCGAAGCGCGTATTTTTAGCTATTTCTGAATATTTTTATTAATTTTCATTTTTCAGCTGTAATTTCTGATATGTTTATTAATTTGAAGGACATTAAAATATGCAGGTCAATTTTTTTTTTAAATTTTCCGTGGACCCCTGCAAACAGAATCGAATGGCCAAACCACCTCTGCAAATAGAGGTAATAAAATCGACTATTTCTTGAATGCGCATGGCAGCATGTCTTTCTAATCAATGCTTTTGCGTTCGTGCACCCCTACCAACATAATCGACTAACCCTGAAGTGCGGCTGCGTACCTGCAGTTTTAATCGACTATAGTTGCAGCAGCGTACCATTCTTTGTGCTTATACTCATATCTTCAACATTGCAACATGGCTCTATCTCGAAATTACAGGAGAAAAGTTAATGCATATGTTCAATTAGGATCTGGTTTGCCTCTAAGGGAGAGTAGTACTCAAGTTGAGGGTGGTTTTGCCTCTTATCAGCGGGCTGCGAGACTTGAAGGAACTCAGATTAACAACTTTGAGCAGTTGTGTTTTAATGTTTTATGGCATAGGGATAGGACGATACAGTGGTGCCAAGAATATGGTCTGATTGCCAGTAAACAAGACTGTGATCTGTGTGGGAACCCCATGCAGTTGGTTTCAACTTTGGACAGGAAGGATGGGGTCAAGTGGGAATGTAGAGTTCGCATTAAAGGCAAGCGGCATAGATCAGAGAAATCCATTCGTAAAGGTTCATGGTTTGAAAAATCTAATCTTTCGATAGAAGAACTCCTCAAAATCACATACTGGTGGAGTGTAGACTTGACTCAAAAGCAATTAAAAACTGAAATGCTGGTCTCAGATAACACGGCTGTGGACTGGTATATGTTTTGTAGAGAACTATGTGATGCTATTTTAAGCGAACAGTGTGAACAAATCGGGGGAAAGGGTAAGAGGGTACAAATCGACGAAAGCAAAATAGGGAAGAGAAAATATCATAGAGGACATAGAGTTGAGGGCCAGTGGGTCTTTGGTGGGATTGAAGAAGAGAGTCGCAAGAGTTTTGTTGTTCCAGTTGAGAACAGAACAAAGGACACACTCTTGCCCATTATACAGAAATGGATTGCTTCTGGGTCAATCATAGTCTCAGATTGTTGGAAACCTTATGATGAGCTAAGCAAAATGGGGTATGAACACCACAAAGTAAACCACTCTGTTGAATTTGTTAATTCAGAAGGGTTCCATACAAACAAAATCGAAGGCCACTGGAGGCAAATGAAATCAAGCCTACCGACTCATGGAAGGAAGAAAGAACACTATGCCTCTTATTTAGCCGAGTTTATGTATCGGTACAAGCACGCGGACGATAATTTGTTTCTAAGTTTCTTGCGTGATGTGCCGCAGGTGTATAATCCAAATAAATAGTGCGGTGTCAAATGTAACTTTTATGCACTGTTTTTGTTCTTCGTATATTACAGTTTGTGAAGGACGTGGTGGCTTCTGCTTATGATCCCCCGACTTTTTGCCCCAGCATCAATAACATCAAGACGGGACTATTGCTCTTTCCGGGAAAGATTGTTACCTTCACTGCCTTCCGGTCATCTGGCCCACGTTCTTTGAGATCCGTCTCTGAAGAAGAGTTTCGGCATGCTGTCGATCAAATGCCGTCGTTTGGAAAAGTTTTGTCCCTGAGGGTACCTAGGTCACGCAGGCAGACTGTAGTTTTCGTCAAAAAAAACGCGGATCTCATCAAAGACGAAGACTGGCCATCTGATTTTAGTAAGGAAAATTATGTTTTGCAGTTTAACAAGCCAATTCATGTTAAGATTACTCCCAACATTCGTAGACACCTTGCTGAGGTTGCAGATGTACCCGCCGATGACATAGCGTAGAGTAAGTCTTTTCTTCAAGACAGATATGGGTTGTGCTTTCCCAGCGAAGTTGATGGTGATTTAAGTAAATAATTGTTGCCGTGTGGTCACCTACGACTGATAAGCATTAATATGATCTTAACAGCAATTTTCCTGATTTTATGGCAATTGTAATCACTCTCCAATAAAGTTTATTTTTTTTTACCATCAAGTCCAAGTTAGGGAGGGGTGGGAAACTACGAATTTCCAAGTGAACAACCGACAAAATCGAAAGGGGCACCTACTGTTATTTTGTACATGTGATTTCTCCATTTTTTATGACCTACGTTATTTCGTTTAAAATGTTTTATTGTATAAATATGTATACTATTCTACAAAGACATATTTTGGCACGGTCTATGGATGCTTAACGGTAGCCTGTATTCAAAAAATAGCATGTCCATGTTACCAAGTGGTTAGAACTCATTAGCCATATAAGAAAGTTACCCCACAACAGTAAGCCTGTGGATTTTCTGGAAACAGTAATTGAATGAGCTTAATTGTAATTTCAACACACCAAGAATTTAATTAAAATAGCATAATAGAACCGCTAGAATTTTTGGTGCGAACAACTGTAATCATGATACAATCATTTCCATTTAATTAAATAGTTATGGCCGTGTGTTTTGAGAGGGGTTTGACTCTTTGTAGTCTGATGTTCGAAATACTCGGTAACGTTAGGTGACGTCACCAGCTTCACCTTCAAACGATACTCATGGGAATAACCCTTTCACGAAGCTGGCATTGAAGTGCATTCCAGTGTGAAACCACAAAAGCAAGCTGAGCTGCACAGCTAATTTCGTGATAAAGCATGAAGCGTTTTGCCTGAAATAGTTCCGATAGCCTAAGCCCTATGCTACATTATTTTGTATTTATGTACCTTTTGAAAAAGTTTGATTTGATATTTACAATATTTTGTAATACTAGAAAGGCACATGAGCCGTGAGAGATCGTGACATAATAATTTGTATTTTTATATATGATAAGTTCTGTCAATCAAAGGTTTCCCTTATGACTATAGTTTCACTTGCCCATGTACACATGTAGCTCCCCATGTACACATGTAGCCAGCCAAAGTTTGCCACAGTCTTCCTACATTTTATTTCATGAATGAATGAATGGGTGACAACTCTTTATTTTACCTTAAGTTTGTATCTCCTTCACAAAAATATGTAAGTTTTGCCAAGGAGTTTGTGTGAGGAAGTCATCGAAGTTCAACCAGTCAATTAGCATGTGGTTTCCAAAATTCACTTGGTATATTTCCTTTCTTAAGGTGTATTTATTGGTAAATGCAGGTATTATTTTAAGGGATATGTAAGTTATATTCAACTAGCGGAAGTTTGCTCTTGCCTTGCTTAATGATTTTTAAAGGACACAACGTTTTTATTTTAAGAGAAATGTAAATATTCAACTAGTGGAAATTTGCTTTGCCTTGCTTAATGATTTTTATAAGCACAAGTTTTATAATATTTTGTAATACTGGAAAGTGATATAAGCTATGGGGGATCATGGCATGAAACTTTGCATTTTCTTGCCTTGCTTAATGATTTTTTAAAGGACACAACGTTTTTATTTTAAGAGATATGTGAGTTACATTCAACTAGTGGAAGTTTGCTCTTGCCTTGCTTAATTATTTTTAAAAGGACAAGTTTTATAATATTTTGTTATACTAGAAAGGGATATGAGCTATTGGGGGTCATGACATGAAACTTTGCATTTTCTTGCCTTGCTAAGTGACTTTTTTAAAGGACACAACGTTTTTATTTTAAGAGATATGTAAGTTATATTCAACTAGTGGAAGTTTGCTCTTGTCTTGCTTAATGATTTTTAAAGGACACAACGTTTTTATTTTAAGAGAAATGTAAATATTCAACTAGTGGAAATTTGCTTTGCCTTGCTTAATGATTTTTATAAGCAATTCATCTTTAATACATGTTTCTTAGTGTTAACATAACATGGCTCAAAACGTAGTTTTCCTTCCTTCTTCTTGAAACCTGAAAAACCAAGCGTGACGTCATACCTACAAGCAACTCCCGTGCGGCGACTTCGACTCAGCATCCAGCTCCAGATGGATGCTAAGTGAAGCTTTAAATATCAGTCTATAAATAACTCCCTCTCACTTCGACTTCGACTCAGCATCCAGCTCCGGATATGGATGCTAAGTGAATGTGGAAAGAATAATATAACGAGCTATAAATAACTCCTGTTTGGCTTATGAACATTTCCGATTATTGGAAGTACAGTATGTTAGTGTGCAAGAGTCGTTCTCAAGAAAATAGACTGTGTGAGAGAACGCCCCACTCCCCCTCACTGTGACTTCGACTCAGCATCCAGCTCCAGATGGATGCTAAGTGTAGCTTTATGTAACAGTCTATAAATATCTCCCTCTCACTTCGACTTCGACTCAGCATCCAGCTCCAGATGGATGCTAAGTGGATGTGAAAAGCTTTATGTAACAGTCTATAAATATCTCCCTCTCACTTCGACTTCGACTCAGCATCCAGCTCCAGATGGATGCTTAGTGGATGTGAAAAGCTTTATGTAAAAGACTAAAAATAACTCCCCCTCACTGTGACTTCGACTCAGCATCCAGCTCCAGATGGATGCTAAGTGAAGCTTTATGTAACAGTCTATAAAAAACTCCCTCTCACTCCGACTTCGACTCAGCATCTAACTCCAGATAGATGCTAAGATGCTAAAACTGTATTGAAGAGCGCCCTCAGTTAATTTCGCAGACTTTTCAACTGGCCATGGGCTAGGCATACGTGATAAAGTACATCTGAGATGATAAAGTCAACAAATGCGTTTAAGTCAGAACTAATAACTAGGCCACAGTGAATAGTCAACTCACTTCGACTCCGCATCCATGATTTTCAAGGTACGACCTCTTTTGTGGCGGGGTATTCTATAGTTAATCCTAGGTGTTTGTAAATAGCCCTGGGTACTGGGTTGGGGTCTGGGTGGGTTTTGTAAATTATTGACACAAAAATCTTTGTTTGCGTCCGTAATGGTAAGAATTCTGTACATAGTTCAAGTTATCATTTTGTCCCGTCTGGTCTGAGTTCTCTTATTGGTTCTCGGTGCCCGTTTCTACGTACGTAAAAAGCACCCCACGAAGAGGATTTTACTTTAGTTGGTCAGTGCCTTTTCTACGTTTTTTTAAAAGCACTGAGCTGGGTGCTTAGAATCGGACACGTTCATTCAAACGGTACAAACGTTATATAGATGTAAATGTCTCTGGTTCGCGAGGGCTTGGTCGTGCTTTCCTTTCGACCACGCCTGATTTTTCTGTAAAATTCTTGTTGTGTTTCTTTACCGTTCCGGTCTATCATTTATTTAAATGAGTTTTGGGGTTGTTTTCGTGTGTTTGCGTGGCCCAGTTCACACGTGCCCCAGCCACATGTTGATATGCCCGGTCTAAATCCCTTCCCTAAACTGAGATTACGAGATTGTGGCTTCTGTTCTAGTGTTCTTTTCAGTGCATTGAAACGGCACATGCAAACAAAAAACAAAACTCAAACCAGACCAGGCGGAAACATAGAAGCAAACTATTTACAAACTGCTTAATCAAACAGAAGATTATGTTCATTGCAATAATAGAACTATGACTATAACTATTTACATACCCAATTACATGGGCCAATCCCATCCCGTCCACGCAATACTCGAGCTATTTACACAAAACTATGTAAAGATAATATTACAAGTTAACTATAACCCCGCCAGCCCGCGGCTTCTGTTCTATTCAGCCAGTCTAGAGCAGGACCACTCAGTGTTGGTATGAATTCTGTAAATAGTTCAAGTTATGTTTTGTCCCGTGAGGTCCGACTTGTGTTATTCGTTCTCCGTGCCCGTTTCTATGTACGTAAAAAGCAAACAGTGTTTGCCCTTTGGAGGGCGTACTTGTCCATTTGGGACGTTAAGCTCCTTAAGGGAGCAGAACCCCTCCGGGAGAACTCGTTTGGTTTTCGCCCCAGCAGGGGACGTCTCGCAGTTCAGTGCAGGGGACCTGTACCGGGGAATTTTTGATGACTTGGTCGGCCAGGCCCAACCGAACAACTGTGCATTGGGACCGGAAGTGTGGCGCGTAGTGCACAGCAGGTGACTAGACTATCGCCAGCGAGACCTGTTGTGGCGAATTGCACACGATGCCATCGTTACCAACCTCAAGCGCCTCCGGTGGCGTCTTGGAGATGGCATTTGCCCCCGCACTGGGTGCACAAAGTGGGAGAGTGTGCCTCATCTGTTTTGGCACTGTAGCTTTGTGGCCCTCCTCTGGGAGTGGTTTCAAGTCCTGGCTGACCGCCTGACGTTTTGTAACACCTGGGCTGTCAGCCAGGACTATGCTTTGTACGGTCTATCGCCCCCACCATGTAACACAAGCGTTCATGGTATACTCACCTTTGTTTCGGCATCGGTTAAGCTGGCCATATGGAGAGACCGTTGTAATATAGTCTTTAGGAGGGAGGGGAGGCCTGCGGACGTCGTCCTGGCGTCCATGAGGACGGAGATTAAACTGAAGGTTGAGGCAGACTTCATTCGTCTGCCGAGGTCGACGTTCGGCAGGCGGTGGGGGCCAATTATTTCGGTGAGGGCGGGGCGGGTGGTAGTTAACCTGTAACCATGTGTGATTAAGTATGTATATAGCTACACAAACTTTTGTTTCTTGGTGAATGTTAAGGTTCTGTAAATAGCCTTTGCCTTTGTGTTTTTGTCCGGTCTGGTTTGAGTTCCCGTCCCTTTGTTTCTCAGTGCCCGTTTTGATGCACTTAAAAAGTACCCTTGGCTTTTCGCCAGAGAGTCGTGGGGACTTTTAGAAAAAAAGATTACGAGATTACAGACAGACAGACAGACATATGAGTGGACCACTCAGTATTTACCCATTGGTTCAGTTCTGGTCTTCATCGGGAGCGGACGTGTTTCGCGGAGCTCTCGCTGATCGTGCTGAATTTTGGCACTGTGCTGCTCTGTGCTAGCTTGTTTATTTGGTATACTATACTGTAATAAACTATACTGCTGTCATATTATTGAAGCGTTGGGTGCGGCTTTTTCTTGGGGATAGAGGTTTGGTCGTGCTGGTTTTAAAGCACGTCTGTTCGACAGTTGTGGTTTGTGTTGAGTTACATTACTATTTTCCCCTACCTTGGTTTGATTAAAGGTGCTGAAGTTTTTTCTACTGTTGCTGTGTGGCCTCGTGCCACAAACCCTTTGCTGCTGTGCCCGGTGGTCGGGATAGCACGATTGTTAAGTTGGAGTTTTCGTCGGGGGTGAGCGTACCTCCCCCACAGGCGTTTACTGTGTTAAAGAAGAATGGGGTCGGTGTTAAAGATATAGAGATGCTGCCCGAGTAAAAGGTGTGTCATGCCTGAAGGGGGTAGAAGGGCTCGCTGTCACACCATACGATCGCTCTGTGGCTGTGACAGTGCTATACCTGAACTGCGAGGTCGATCAGCGCTTGGTTGCGAGGGTTCTGAGCCAATACGGATCTGTCTCTGACATGCTAGTATGGTGAGGGTGAGTTGAAGGGCATTCTCAATGGGAAGAGACAGTTCCGTATGGAACTGAACAGGGACATTCCATCCTTCCTGTTCATAGGGGGTTCGAAGGCCCACATAAGGTACTTCGGGCAGCCACGCACCTGCTTCAAGTGTGGTGAAGAGGGCCATGAAGCCAGTTTGTGTCCCAACAGGCGTTGTGGCAGGTGCCTTCAGGTGGGGCATGACAAGGTGGAGTGTCCAAACAAGGTGCGGTGCAACCTTTGTGGGGAGGAGGGACATGTTTCTGGTTCGTGCCCCACATCCTACTCTGCCCACGCCAGTGCGGATGTGGAGAAGCCACCCGAACCCTCGCAACCAGACCAAGAATATTCCACTCAGGAATTGGAGGAGGCAGCTAATGAAGTGGAACAGGATTTCCTTGCCTCGAAACAAATTCAGGAGGCAGACTCCTTACCATCCCTCCCACTGGCACCCGTGGAGGCTGATGTCATGGCAGTGGAGGAGGACTTGCAGCTTTCGTCTGACTCCGAGTCCGTCTCTATGTCACATGATGGTGAGTCTGCCTCGGAGCCTCCTCCGAAAGATCCACCTTCTGGGGAGGGCTGGTTTGATTTATGCCAGGGGGAGGAGTCTACCTTAAAGAGGTCGGCCTCAGGCGAGGTGTTAGACCCGGGGGTCCACCATTCTGGGGTACCTATACCGAGCCCACAGGTTAAAAAGGCCAAGTCTCAGGTGGACACGTAGCCACTAATTTCACCATGGCTGATCCCCTGTTCCTCCTGACTCTGAACGTGAATGGCATGAGGGACAGCCAGGAGCGGAACAGAATTTTGCAAGTCACTGGGTGTGGACTTCGTTTTCCTCCAGGAGACGCACATTGTGAATGAGGACGAAGTCCACACCTGGTCCTTTGAGTGGGGTGGGGGTTTGTATGCTTCTTTCGGGTCAACAACATCTTGTGGTTCAGTTATATTAATTTCGCCAAGGTGGACTCCCCTGGTCGGAAAGGTTGATTCTGATCACGAGGGTCGGTTGGTATGCGTAACAATAAAGCACCCAGGTGGAAAATTCTGCCTGTGTAACGTTTACGCACCCAATCGGCCTTCAGACAGAAGGGACTTTTTCATGACCCTGCCATCCTTCGTTCCTGGCAGTGCCCCTTGTATCCTGGCTGGAGATTTTAACTGTGTCCCCGACGTACAGCTTGACCGAATGTCCCCTTGTACGTCTCCGGGCTGTGGCGTCGGTATGGCGGAATTGGACATGTTTACAAAAAATCACGACATGGTTGACGTTTGGAGAGTGCAACATCCCGGTTTGTCCGTGTTCACTTGGCATCGCCCTGATGGCACGGACGCCTCAAGGCTGGACCGGGTGTACTCTCCCTTGGCTTTGTCTCCGAGTGATTGTGAAGTTGTGGCATGTCCAATTTCGGATCATGATGCAGTTACTGTCTCCTTCCAGCCCCCTGAGTCATGGCCTTCAGGGAGGGGGTTCTGGAAAATGAATACAGATATTTTAACGGAGGCTGACTATAATGATCAATTGAAAGTCAGGTACGAAGGGTGGCGAACTTTGAGGCCGGCCTTCCTAACGGGTTTAGAGTGGTGGGATGATGTAAAGTCTCGCATCAAGCAGTTTACAGTTGAGTATTGTGTAGCAAGAGCTCGTCGAAGAAGGGAAGAGTTCCTCTCGCTCTGCTCTAGAGATAGGAACGGGGACTCCTCCGCGCTCCATGCCATTAAGCAGCACCTTGATCAGAAATTGCACGGGGCCCGTGTTCGTGCTCGCGTGCAATGTGTGGAGGCGGAGGAAAAACCAACCATCAAATTTTACCAGGACGTCACAAAGTATGCGATTGATCGCCGTATAAGAGCAGTCCGTGACGTCCATGGTACTGTACAGAAGGACCCCCTCCACATTGTGGAAGTATATGAGAACTTCTATAGACAGCTTTACACCCAGGCAGATGTCGATGAGTTCCTTCAAAAGTCCCTTTTAGATAATATTAATAAGTTCCCCTCTACAGAGCAGAACGATCAACTTGGTTCCCCCTTGACCGTCGACGAGCTCTGGAAGGCGGTGATGAAAATGAAGGGTGGAAAGTCGCCTGGGTCGGACGGTATCCCTGTAGAATTCTACAAACGCTTTTGGGGTACCGTTGGACACGATCTCCGGGATGTATTTACCTCTGCCTTCCTTGCTGGTTCGTTGAGCCCCTCGCAGCGCACAGGTGTAATAACTTTGTTACCCAAGTCTGGAGACCCCCTTGAACCGAAAAACAAGCGACCAATAACGCTGTTAAATGTGGACTACAAGATCCTGGCGAAAGCCCTTTGCAACAGGCTGGGTACTGTCATGCCGGATCTTGTAGGGCCTTTTCAGACGTGTGCGGTGCGGGGACACAGTATTCAGCAGAACCTTTGGTTGGTGCGGGACTTAGTAGAGTATGTAATGGACCGTGATCTTCCATGTGCGCTTGTCTCCCTCGATCAGGAGAAGGCCTTTGACATGGTCGATCACGGATTCCTTTTTAAAGTCTTAAAGAAGTTTTGTCTGAACTCTCTTTTTGTTAAATGGATTGCCTTATTGTACAGTAATGTATATAGTCGTGTTATTGTTAATGGCATACCTTCGGACCCCTTCAGAGTCCAACGTGGGGTACGGCAGGGGTGCCCCCTGTCACCTTTACTCTATGTATTATTTAGTGAATCCCTTGCGAGAGCCCTCCATGAAGAGCCTTTGTTCCGACCTTTTCATATTCCTGGTGGAGCCACAGTCAAGTGCCTCCAGTATGCTGATGATGTTACGTGTGTAGTCTCTGACCTAGCTTCCTTCAGGGCCCTGTCTGACACCCTGTCTACCTTTCAAAGAGCGACTGGTGCCAGACTGAACCCCGCAAAGACAAAAGGACTCCGTCTGGGTAAGTGGCGGTGGAAACAACTGCCCTTCGTGGCATCTTGGGTTGACGATGCCATGAAAATCAACGGTATATGGTTTGGTTACGGCTCACCTGAGTCACTTACCTGGAGCGAGAAGGTGGACCTGGCGGAAACTAGGTTGACAGACTATGGGGAGCGCTACATTAGTCTAATGGGGAAGTAACAGTTATTAATCGTTTCGTTTACCCTCTCTTGTGGTACCCGGGTACTGTTCTGGCTGCTCCAGAGGGTGCCCTTGTGCGACTTGAGAGGGCCGTATTTAAGTTCCTATGGTCAGGGAAAACGGAGCTGGTCAAAAGGAAGGTTGTGTACCAGGAACTTACACATGGGGGCCTGGGCCTTGTGCATTTTCCCTCAAAGCTCCGTTTTCTCCTGGCAAGGTGTGTGTTTAGTGCTGTTGACAGTGAGATGCCCTTTGCGTATTTTGTCCGTTATTGGGGGGGATTGTCATTCCGCAGGTTCTTTCCGTCCCTGTTTAGTAATAGTATGCCCCACAGCGGGAGACCCTCAAAGACATATTGTCACATGAGGGATACTCTCCGTATGATGTCAACTGTAGGGGAGGTTTCGCAGTCCAGCGCGTGGACCTGTACCGGGCCATTTTTGATGACTTGGCTGGCCGGGTCCATCCAAGCGACTATGCCTTACTGCCGGAAGTGTGGACCGTAGTGCACAGCAAGTCACTAGACTACCGCCGGCGAGACCTGCTGTGGCGAATTGCACATGATGCCATTGTAACCAATCTCAAGCGCCTTCGGTGGCGTCTTGGAGATGGCATATGCCCCCGCGCTGGATGTACAAAGTGGGAGAGTGTGCCCCATGTGTTTTGGCATTGTGGTTTTGTGGCCCTCCTCTGGGAGTGGTTTCAAGTCCTGGCTGACCGGCTAACGTTTTGCAACACTTGGGCGGTCAGCCAGGACTATGCATTGTATGGTCTGTCGCCCCCAGTATGCAATACGAGTGTTCGTGGCATACTCACCTTTGTTTCGGCCTCCGTTAAGCTGGCTGTTTGGAGAGACCGATGTAATATTGTTTTTAGGGGTGAAGGGAGGGCTGCCGACGTCGTGTTGGCGTCGGTTAAGACGGAAATTAAACTGAGGGTCGAGGCCGACTTTGTTCGTTTGCCGAGGTCCACATTCGGCAGACGTTGGGGGCCAATTGTTTCAGTGCGGGAGGGGCGGGTGATAGTTAATTTGTAAATAGTCCTGTGTTTGCTTCTCTGTGGCCGTTTCTATGTACATGTTTCTGTTTGATTTGTGTAAATAGGTGAGTTTGTAAATAGCCCTGGGTACTGGGTTAGGGTTTTGTAAAATATGGTCACAAAGTCTTGGTTTGCGTCCGTAATGGTATAAAGTCTGTACATAGTTCACGTTATGTTTTTGTCCCGTCTGGTCTGAGTTTTCTTATTGGTTCTCCGTGCCCGTTTCTATGTACGTAAAAAGCACCCATTGGTTCAGTTCAGGTCTTCGTCGAGAGCGGACGTGTTTTTGCGGAGCTCTCGCTGATCGTGCTGAATTTTGGCATTGCGCTGTGCTGTGCTGCTGTTATACTAACATATACCACTGTCATTTTACTGAAATGTTGGGTATTGGGTGTAGTCTCTCGCTTGGGGACGTGGTTTTAGCCGTGCTCGTTTTGAAGCACGTCTGGTCTATAGTGTAGTTTTGGGTTCCCTTTCTATTTTCCCTGCCTGGGTTTGATCTGCTGTGCTGAAGTTTTCCCTGTAGTTGCTGCGTGGCCTTGTGCCACAAACCTTTGCTGCTATGCCCGGAGGTCGGGTTAGCAGTATCGTAAACTTGCAGTTTGAGTCGAGGGGGGATGTTACACCCCAGCATGTTTTTTCTGTGTTGATTTGAAGTTCCGGACTGATGCTGCCCGATTAATGGGGGTTTCCTGTGTGCTTTTGAAGCGCATTGAAACGGCACATACAAAACAAAAACTCAAACCGGATCGGTCAAAAACATAAACGCAAAACTATTTACAGACTGCTAAATCAAACAGAAAATTATGTTCATTACAGTAATAAGCTATATACACAGATATTTACAGAACTGTGGACAGAAAATTATGTCCACTACAGTAACAAAGCTATACACACAGATATTTACATACTATTAACAACTATTTACAAGCACCTTACAGACCCACCCTATTACAAATTGACCACCACACGATCTCCCCTGACCGAAACGAGTGGACACCATCGCCTACCAAACGCCGACCTTGGCAAACGAACGAAGTCGGGCCTCAACCCTCAGCCTCACCTCCCGCCTTCACCGACGCCAGGACGACGTCCGCAGGCTTCCCCATCCCCCTAAAAACAATGTTACATCGGTCTCTCCATGCCAGCTTTATGGAGGTCGAAACAAAGGTAAGTATGCCCTGAATACTTGTATTGCATGACGGGGGTGAAAGACCATACAAAGCATAGTCCTGGTCGACCGCCCATGTGTTTCCCAACGTCAAGCGATCAGCCGAGTCAGGACTTTGAACCATTCCCAGAAGAGGGCCACGTTTGACTCCACCAGGAGTGTTGTGCAATATTTTTCCAGATCCAGATCCAGATTCACACTGCCAAAACACATGTGTCACACTCTCCCACTTTGTGCATCCAGTGCGTGGGCAAATGCCATCTCCAAGACGCCACCGAAGACGCTTGAGATTAGTTAGTTACAATCGCATCATGTGCGATTCGCCACAAGTCTCGCCTTCGGTAGTCTAATGATCTGCTGTGGACTACACGCCACACTTCCGACCCTGAAGCATAGTGATTGGATTGGACCTGGCCAACCAATTCTTCAAAAACAGCCCGGTAAAGATCCCTTGCACTTAACTGTGAAACATCTCCAAGTGTGGACATAATAAGGAGCGTTTCTCTCATTTGACGGTATGCTTCCGAGGGCCTCCAGCTGTGGGGTTCACTGTTACTAAACAGGGAGGGAAAGAACCGACGGGATGATAATCCCCCCAATAACGGACAAAAGACGCAAAAGGCATTCTGCTGTCTACAGCAATATAAACACACTTGGTCAGGAGAACACGGAGTTTGGAAGGAAAATGCACAAGGCCCAACCCACCACACCTAACATCCTGATATACCATCCCTCTTCTTACGAACTTCGTCTTCCCTGACCATAAAAACCTAATCACAGCCCTCTCGAGACGCAAAAGGACACCCTTTGGAGCAGCCAGAACAGTGCCTGGATACCACAAAAGGGGATAAATAAAACGATTGATAACTATCACCTTTCCGAACAGGCTATTGTGGCGCTCGCCGAGGTCCTTCAACCTAGCTTCCACCAGGTCCACTTTCTCATTCCAGGTAAAATGGTAAACCCTATGCCGTTGATCCTTATGGCGTCATCTACCCATGATGCAGCGAAGGGCAGTCTTCTTGACCGCCACTTACCAAGGCGAAGTCCTTTGGTCTTATTGGGATTCAGTCTGGCACCTGTGGCTCTTTGAAACTTGGACAACGTGCCAGGAAGGGCCTTGAAGGAAGCTAGGTCGGAGACTACGCATGTGACGTCATCAGCATACTGAAGGCACTTAACTTCAACACCACCGAGAATGTGAAATGGTTGAAACAAAGGCTCTACTTGAAAGGCTCTTGCTAGTGATTCACTAAACTACGTATAGTAATGGTGATAGGGGGCACCCCTGCCGTACGCCACGTTGGACACTTCTTCAAAATTTTAAAGAGGAGTCCATGATCAAACACACCCTTAAGGGTGTGGAGGGTCTCACTGTCACCCCATAGGATCCCTCTGTGGTAGTGACAGTGTTATACCTCAATTTTGAGGTGGATCAGGGCCTGGTGGCGAGGGTTCTAGGGCAGTACGGAACTGTCTCTGACTGGCGTTGGGTCAAATATAATGAAAATGATTTGGCCGGAATTCTCAACGGGAAAGAGACGGTTCCGTATGGAGCTGAAGAAAGACATTCCCTCCGTCTTGTTCGTAGAGGGTTCGAAGGGCCACATTCAGGTATTTCGGTCAGCCCCGCACCTGTTTTCAGTGTGTAGGGAGGAGGGACATGAGGCCAAGTCATGCCCTAACAAACGTTGTGGCAGATGTCTGCAGTTGGGGCATGAAAAGGCAACATGTCCCAATGATGTGCGGTGTAACTTGTGCGGGGAGGAGGGACATGTCTCTGGTGCCGACAAGTGAACCCTCGTCCTCAGACCCTGAACCAATGTTGGAGGAACCCAGGTCCCCTACGCCTGATGATGTGGCACATCAGGTGGAACAAGAGTTCCTAGCTTCTAATGGATGTAAGGTGGTCTGTGGGAACCCAGAGGAAGACCCTTCCCAACCCTCCACATCAGTACCTGAGGCACAATCCGCACCAGCTCCTGGGGAGGCTGGAATAGTTGACAGTGGAGAATGAACCTTCAATTGTCATCGGATTCGGAGTCTGACACTGCCATGTCAGATGTGGGAGGACCTGCCTCAGAGCCTCCACCAAAGGACCCACCATCTGGGGAGGGCTGGTTTGATTTGTGTGAGGCCGTTGAACTTGGACCCAAGTTGAAAAGGTCGGCCTCAGGGGAGGTGTCCGACCGGGGAGGGGGAGTTAGTCCTTCTGTGCCACCAGCACCAGATCCATGTAATAAAAAGGCCATGTCAGAGACAGTTTTGTAATTTCACACTCCACATTTCATGAATGGTCCCGTCCCTCATGACCCTGAATGTTAACGGCATGAGGGACAGTCGGAAGCGGTCCAGAATATTCCAATTTTGTAAATCATTAAGTGTGGATTCGTTTTCCTCCAAGAGACTCACATTGTTAATGAGGACGATGTCTACGCCTGGTCCTACGAATGGGGTGGGGGTTTGTACGCTTCCTTTGGTTCCGCATATTCCTGTGGATCTGTCATTTTAGTTTCTCCAAGATGGACTTCCCTAGTCGGAAAGGTTGATCATGAGGGCCGGTTGGTATGCATCACCCTCAAACATCCTTGCAGGAACTTCTTCTTATGTAACGTTTATGCCCCTAACCAACCTACAGACAGAAGGAATTTTTTTTGCTACCCTGCCATCCTTCGTTCCTGGCTGTGCCCCTTGTATCCTATCTGTGGACTTCCAACTGTGTCCCTGACACACGGTTTGATCGAATGTCCACCTTCACATCTTCAAGCTGTAGCGTCGGTATGGTTGAGTTGGACATGTTCACAAAGAATCACGATATGGTTGACGTCTGGAGAGTGCAGCATTCTGGCTTGTCCGTGTTCACTTGGCACCGCCCTGATGGCACGGACGCCTCAAGGTTGGACCGGGTGTACGCTCCAACGGCTCTGTCACCAAGTGATTGTGAAGTTGTGGCATGTCCAATTTCGGACCATGATGCAGTTACTGTCTCATTCCAACCCCCAGAGTCATGGCCAGTAGGGAGCGGGTTCTGGAAAATGAACACAGATGTTTTAACGCAGGCTGAATATAGCAAAGATTTTAAGGCCAGGTACGAAGGGTGGCGAACTTTGAGGCCGGCCTTTTCAACACGTTTAGAGTGGTGGGATGAAACGTTTTACAGTGGAATACTGTGTAGCAAGAGCTCGTCGAAGAAGGGAGGAATTCCTTTCACTTTGCTCTAGGGAGAGGAACGGGGACCCCTCCGCACTTAATCTTGATGAAAAACTACACGGGGCCCGCGTTCGTGCTCGTGTGCATTGTGTGAAGGCGGAGGAGAAACCAACCATCAAGTTCTACGGTAAGTTCCATTAATTTTTTTCTGAAAAATTCTGTAAAATACGCAAGAACTGTTAATCTTTGCCGAGTCTTAATAGACGACCTCATTTGTTAAGTGGCCATAAAAAAAAAACCCTCAAATTACAAAGATCCTGTGTGAATAATAGGCAAATATTTTGCATGGTCTCATTCTCTCATGTAGCAACTGCCCTCGCTGCAAACCTGTTACCCCCCCCCCACACACACACACACACACACACCTTCCCACAGTCCAATAAACACACAAATTTGGATCTTGCTAGCAAACTCTAACCTTTCGACTAGCAGTTTGTTAAACCCCTTTTTTAAGCTTAGGCTAAACTTGGTACACTGGCCAATCAAACCTAAAGAGAGAGAGCCACATTTAATAACCTCAGCTGTCAAATTTAGTCAGACAAGACCTAGCAAATACTGTATACTAACTTTTCGACTACCAGTTTGTTTCCATTCCCCTGTTGTAAGCTTAGGCCACACTTGGGTACATTGGCCAGCCAAACTTAAAATGTGAATTTATTTGAAGAAGGCACAGTAGTAGGTGAGGTTTCTCCCTTCCATGCTTTCGATGCTGCTTGGTAGCATTTGCATGAAAATTGGAGATCTTTAGCGAAACAAGTGTCTGCACATGGTCGATACGGGTGCACAGCCACACTGTGGTATTTCATTCTATGTCGTGTGTGTGTATGCGTATGTAACGCTTTGGCTTGTAAACACGATATCTCAAGAACGGTAACTCCAAGGGATCTCATACTTGGCACGTGGATTGCCCATATTGAGTACATGATCCCTATTGTTTTTGGTGGACGTCAAAGGTCACTTGGGGTCACGAGAGGTCAAAAGGTCAAAACCTAAACATCTCACATGTGACCATGCTCATATTTGGTGTGTGGGTTGGTCATATTGAGTAAATGATCCCTATCGATTTTCTTGGAGGTCAAAGGTCATTTGGGGTCACGAGAGGTCAATAGGTAAATTCCTTAGAAATTGCTTGTAAACACGGTATCTCAAGAAGGGTAAGTGTGACTAATCTCATATTTGGTGTGTGCATTGGCCATATTGACTAGATGATCCCTATTGTTTTTGGTGGAGATCAAAGGTCATTTGGGATCACGAGAGGTCGAAAGGTCAAAACTTCGTAAACATGATATCTCGAGAACGGTACATGTGACTATGCTCATATTTGGTGTGTCGCTTGGTAATATTGAGTAGATAATCCCTATTGTTTTTGGTGGCGGTCAGAGGTTATTTTGGGTCACGAGAGGTCAAAAGGTCAAAACACGATATCTCGAGAACGGTACATTTGACTATCCTCATATTTGGTGTGTGGGTTGGTCATATTGAGTAGATCCCTATTGATTTTCGTGGAGGTCAAAGGTCATTTGGAGTCAGCATGTTCAAAGCCTGACAAGCTTTCTTGCAGTCTTTCAAGAGAGGTCATTTGTAGGGTCCTGTAGATGGCATATAGTGAATACATGGTCCCAGAAGTTTCTGGTGGAGGTCAAATGTCATTTGGGTTCACAACGGGCAAGGGGGATCTCAATGTAGGAAGATAGGATGCTTTGCATGTGTACTTTGTGGGGACATTATGGAGCCTTGTTATTTGAAAAACAGTGCAAAGCAATGTCAATGTGAAAAGGGGCCTTACATTTCAGCGGCAAGGAATCACCTAGCCTTTTGGCTTTCTGGGATTCTTTTTTTCAAGGCGTCTTCAAACCTAATGTCGAAGAAAAGACAAACAGGTATTTTGAACCTATTTTCAATAAATAAACAGACGATATCCCCTCTCCCCCATGCTGGATTGTGATACCACTTTATCCTTTTGGGTACCAACTGGCAGATTTACAGATCCAGAGTATTACAAGACAAAGTTGCCAGTCTTTTGCGGGAAGGGGAAGGGTGCATGCCCTTAGTATTCGGTGCGAAAAGTAAGACAACATGCAGCTAAATTACCATAACACAGCCATAATACAGCTAAATTATCATGTTTCACTTTGTTCAAGGTACAGAAATGCCTACACATAAACAGCAAGCAAGCTTGTCACACGTCAACAGAAGTTAGGAACTTCTAATGCATACATGGCTTAATTCAGTGACGGTTCAGGCATTTCAATTGCATCATACGTTCATTACCTGTGTTTCAGTACATTCATGTATGTAGTTTGGCAAAGGTACTGTTATGACAGCGAGTTGACTGAACTCGAAATATACGCTTTTCTTTTTTAAAACGAACTTAGAAACGGGCACCTCGGAACAAACAAATAACTCCAACCCCATCCAAAGCAGCCCTCAACATCAACACTACACAACACCCAAGACAAAAACAAGACATTCCTATACCACGTTTACGCAAACTCCACAACTGGATGCAGCAATAGTACTCTTGTATGATGGAAATCTGCAACTGAAACAACTGAGGGTGAGAAATTTAGGAGTATCATTTTTGAAAATCAATGATAACGACGTATCATATATATATTGCCTGACACTTTACATCGTGAACATTAGTTAACTGAGTTTTCATCAGAAGTAGATAGCCAGTTGATGACCACAGGTAAAATAAGTTCATAAATGATGAAGAATATGGTAGGCTTTGGAATAACTTCTTCACAATTGGAGCAATAGTTTTATGCGCTTCTGGTCCGAATAATTCAATTTCCTTCTCACTTTGTCATGCTGCCATTGCCAAAGAGATGTACCAAATGTGTATGAACGAAATGGTGATGAACAAGTCTGTTAGTTTTACATCATGAAAATACATCATATCAGTGCATGTTGGGGGCAATGCGGAGCCCATACCCAAGAATCCATAGAGCAAAAAGGCCAAGTCCCAGGTAAACACGTAGCCAATGCCCTATCATGGCCGATCACCTGTCTCTCTTGACCCTAAATGTTAATGGCTTGAGGGACAGTCGGAAGCGATCCAGAATATTTCAGTTTTGTAAATCACTGGGTGTGGACTTCGTTTTTCTCCAGGAGACCCATATTGTAAATGAGGATGATGTCCACACCTGGTCCTTCGAATGGGGTGGGGGTTTGTATGCTTCCTTTGGTTCCCCGACGTCTTGTGGTTCAGTTATTTTACTTTCGCCTAGGTGGTCCACCCTGGTCGGAAAAGTTGATTCTGATCACGAGGGTCGGTTGGTGTGCGTAGCAATAAAGCACCCATGTGGAAGCTTCTTTCTGTGTAACGTTTACGCACCCAATCGGCCTTCAGATAGAAGGAACTTTTTCATGACCCTGCCATCCTTCGTTCCTGGCAGTGCCCCTTGTATCCTGGCTGGAGATTTTAACTGCGTCCCTGACGTACAGCTCGACCGTAAGTCCTCTTGTGTGTCTTCGGGCTGTAGCGTTGGCATGGCGGAACTGGACATGTTTACAGAGAATCACGACATGGTTGACATTTGGAGAGTGCAACATCCCGGTTTGTCCGTGTTCACTTGGCACCGGGTGTACTCTCCCTTGGCCTTGTCTCCGAGTGATTGTGAAGTTGTGGCATGTCCAGTTTCGGATCATGATGCAGTTACTGTCTCCTTCCAACCCCCTGAGTCATGGCCTTCAGGGAGGGGATTATGGAAAATGAATACAGATATCTTAACGGAGGCTGAATATAAAGAACTGAAAGCCAGGTACGAAGGGTGGCGAACACTGAGGCCGACCTTTTCAACAGGTTTAGAATGGTGGGATGAAGTTAAGTCTCGCATCAAACGTTTTACAGTTGAGTATTGTGTAGCAAGAGCTCGTCGAAGAAGGAGAAAGTTCTCTCGCTCTGCGTTAGGGATAGGAACGGGGACTCCTCCGCACTACATGCCATCCAGCAGCACCTTGATCAGAAGCTGCATGGGGCCCGTGTTCGTGCTCGCGTACACTGCGTGGAGGCGGAGGAAAAGCCAACCATCAACGTCACAAAGTATGCCATTGATCGCCGTATTAGAGCAGTCCTTGACGTCCACGGTACGGTACAGAAGGACCCTCTCGACATTGTCGAAGTGTATCAGAACTTCTATAAACAGCTTTACACCCAGGCAGATGTCGATGGCTCCTTCAAAAGTCCCTTTTAGATAATATTGATAAGTTCCCCTCTACGGAGCAGAACAATGAACTTGGTTCCCCCTTGAACGTCGACGAGCTCTGGAAGGCGGTGACGCAAATGAAGGACGGAAAGTCGCCAGGGTCGGACGGTATCCCGGTAGAATTCTACAAACGCTTTTCGGGTATCGTTGGACATGATCTCCGGGATGTATTTACCTCTGCCTTCCTTGCTGGTTCGTTAAGCCCCTCGCAGCGCACAGGTGTAATTACTTTGTTACCCAAGTCTGGAGACCCCCTTGAACCGAAAAACAAGCGACCAATAACGTCGTTAAATGTGGACTATAAGATCCTGGCGAAAGCCCTTTGCAACCGGCTAGGTACTGTCATGCCGGATCTTGTAGGGTCCTTTCAGACGTGTGCGGTGCGGGGACACAGTATTCAGCAGAACCTCTGGTTGGTGCGGGACTTAATAGAGTATGTAATGGACCGTGATCTTCCATGTGCGCTTATCTCCCTCGGTCAGGAGAAGGCCTTTGACATGGTTGATCACGGATTCCTCTTTAAAGTCTTAAAGAAGTTTTGTCTGAACTCTTTCTTTGTTAAATGGATTGCTTTATTGTATAATAATGTATATAGTCGTGTTATTGTCAATGGCATACCGTCTGACCCCTTTATAGAGTACAACGTGGGGTACGGCAGGGATGCCCCCTGTCACCTACTCTATGTATTGTTTAGTGAATCGCTTGCGAGAGCCCTCCATGAAGACCCTTTGTTTCGACCTTTTCATATTCCTGGTGGAGCCACAGTCAAGTGCCTTCAGTATGCTGAGATGTCACGTGTGTAGTCTCTGACCTAGCTTCCTTCAGGGCCCTGTCTGACATCCTGTCTACCTTTCAAAGAGCGACTGGTGCCAGACTGATCCCCGCCAAGACAAAAGGACTCCGTCTGGGTAAGTGGCGGTGGAAACAACTGCCCTTCGTGGCATTTTGGGTTGACGATGCCATGAAAATCAATGGTATATGGTTTGGTTACGGCTCACCTGAGTCACTTACCTGGAACGAAAAGGTGGACCTGGCGGAAGCTAGGATGACAGACTATGGGGAGCGTTACATTAGTCTAATGGGGAAAGTAACAGTTATTAATCGTTTCATTTACCCTCTCTCGTGGTACCCGGGCACTGTTCTGGTTGCTCCAGTGGGTGCCCTTGTGCGACTTGAGAGGGCCGTATTAAAGTTCTTATGGTCAGGGAAAACGGAGCTGGTCAGAAGAAAGGTTGTGTACCAGGAACTTAGACGTGGGGGCCTAGGCCTTGTGCATTTTCCCTCAAAGCTCCGTTTTCTCCTGGCAAAGTGTGTGTTTAGTGCTGTTGACAGTGAGATGCCCTTTGCGTATTTTGTCCGTTATTGGGGGGGATTGTCATTACGTGGGTTCTTTCCGTCCCTGTTTCGTAATAGTATGCCCCACAGCGGGAGACCCTCAAAGACATATTGTCACCTGAGGGATACTCTCCGTATGATGTCAACTGTAGGGGAGGTTTCGCAGTCCAGCGCGGGGGACCTGTACCGGGCCATTTTTGATGACTTGTCGGGCCAGGTCCATCCAAGCGTTTATGCCTTACAGCCGGAAGTGTGGACCGTAGTGCACAGCAAGTCACTAGACTACCGCCGGCGGGACTTGCTGTGGCGAATTGCACATGATGCCATTGTAACCAATCTCAAGCGCCTTCGGTGGCGTCTTGGAGATGGCATATGCCCCCGCGCTGGGTGTACAAAGTGGGAGAGTGTGCCCCATGTGTTTTGGCATTGTGGTTTTGTGGCTCTCCTCTGGGAGTGGTTTCAAGTCCTGGCTGACCGGCTAACGCAATGCAACACTTGGGCGGTCAGCCAGGACTATGCATTGTATGGTCTATCGCCACCACCATGCAATGCAAGTATTCGTGGCATACTCACCTTGTTTCGGCCTCCATTAAGCTGGCTGTTTGGAGAGACCGATGTAATATTGTTTTTAGGGGTGAAGGGAGGCCTGCCGACGTCGTGTTGGCGTCGGTAAAGACGGAAACTGAGGGTCGAGGCCGACTTTGTTCGTTTGCCGGGGTCCACGTTCGGCAGACGTTGGGGACCAATTGTTTCGGTGCGGGCGGGGCGGGTGATAGTTAATTTGTAATTAATCCTGTTTCCTCAGGGGTCGTTTTGTACATATTTTTTCTTTGTTTGGTAATGTGTAAATAGGTGAGTGTAAATAGTCCTGGGTTGGGGTGGGTTTTGTAAATTATCGTCACAAAATCTTTCTTTGCGTCCGTAATGGTATGAATTCTGTACATAGTTCAAGTTGTGTTTTGTCCCGTCTGGTCTGAGTTGTGTTATTCGTTCTCCGTGCCCGTTTCTATGTACGTAAAAAGCACACCAATCTGTCGAGTTTAAAATTAATTAATTAATTAATTAATTAATTAATTAATTAAAAGTTTCCTACCATGAAATACCGTGTAAACAAGGATTTCGGGTCACTCCAAGTTGCCTACCATGAGATACCGTGTAAACAAGGATTTCGGGTTGTGACCTTTGACCTCCACCAAAATAAGCTGTGTACCAAGTTTGAGAACTACCAGATCTTCCCTTCTCAAGGTATCGTGTAAACAAGCAACGTGTCACGTAAATACACCCGCAGGCCATCAAGAATGCATAGGTTTCTCTTTCCATCGAAACCAATAACTGAAGGATAATTAACTAGCTGATTGGGAACTTATGGTGTGTGTACACTATGGACGCAGGCAGTTACGAAAATATGCCTACAGTATATGCTAACAATGCCTTCAATGGTCTTGCGTTTCATTAAACTTTGCCTTAAGCCAAAAAATCTGTTGCCCCATGAATATGACACCTGTACAGCAACTTTGAAGAAGAGCCACTGGCATTACAGGAAGTGAAACCTTTTCAAAAGTGAGACAAACATTTTTTCCCCTCTACAGTATAACATAACCTCTCCCCTCTTAAAGTTTGAGCTAGTGACAGATACTTTCGCGAAAAATAAAGAAATAAAATCGCCGTTGCTTGAAAAGATTCCTCTCTTCTTCTTGGATTTCTCAAATTTTACCTTTTTTAGGTAGTTTTCCTTCGTTACTTTTTCTAACTTGGTGACACTATATAACATGTTCGTGTTGGTGTGTCGTTAAACCCCATCTAACAGTTGCTTCAATAAAGGTTAAGAGCAGTCCCAAGCTAAATAACACAACTTTCATCTTATTTCTCTTCAAAGTATCTTTCATTACATCTTATGACTTAACTATTGCATGTTAAAGGCAAAACTTATTTCTGGTAAATTCCACATATGAAGAGAAAAAACATTGTCTCATGACACTGGACAGTCTACTACACTTCTTCAATTTGGGATGACTGTTCCTGCCCTTTAAGACTGTCCTTTACACACAACCTAGAAAAAGAAAAAATGTTGGGGTTGTGTATCTGTACGCATATCTTTTAATCTTTTAGTGGGGCGCATTTTAACTTCTTATGGACTAGCTCTTCAGCAAGAATGTTCTGAATGCAGGAATGTAAGGTTTAGCAACGTTGAAATGGCATTTCACATCAAGAAGTCCAGACCTACAGCATGAGCAGTCAACAATTCCATACGGGACTCGCCCCTAGATAGGGATGCTCAGCCTAAACGGTAAAGTCCACTGCCCTTCGCAGTTAAAGAAGTATGTCCGAATTAGCGCATTACCTTTGTGTAGCACGTTTTTGCATGACTCTCCATTTCACGTCTATTCTAAATGGCAGGAGGAATAGTAAGAGCCCGGGAGGAGGTGCACAATACCCAGCAAGTAGTTTCACTAGGGCACTTGAATCAGATAGATTGATCGATTTTTGGCCTTTCAAATTTCTTTTCTCATTTTAGTCCATCCGGAGATGCATTGTTAGTTCCTCAATGTGTTTTAGCCGGCCGGTCTTTTCTTTTTTAAACGTACATAGAAACAGGCACGTATGAACAAATAGACCTAACTCAACCCGGCCGGACGAAAACACAAACGCTAACCATCAACAATCCACACACAAAACACGGGACAAAAAGGTTTGTCGCAAACGGAAAGGACACCAAACCCACCCCAACACCCGAACAACCCATCAACTAAGCCACGACCGCCCACAACAACAACCACCGCCCTACATCAAATCCCCAAACAACAAAAACCAAGAACACCACGCCCGAAGGCAGCAACACGCCCCAACGCAACAACACGCCCCAACGCAACAACACGCAACAGCACGCCCCACCAGCATCAGATCCATGTAATATAAAGGCTAGGTCAGAGACAGTTTTGTAATTTCACACTCCACATTTCATGAATGGTCCCCTGTCCCTCATGACCCTGAATGTTAACGGCATGAGGGACAGTCGGAAGCGGTCCAGAATATTCCGATTTTGTAAATCATTAGGTGTGGACTTCGTTTTCCTCCAAGAGACTCACATTGTTAATGAGGACGATGTCAACACCTGGTCCTACGAATGGGGTGGGGGTTTGTGCGCTTCCTTTGGTTCCGCATCTTCCTGTGGATCTGTCATTTTAGTTTCTCCCTGGTCGGAAAGGTTGATCATGATCATGGGGGCCGGTTGGTATGCATCATCATCAAACATCCTTGCGGGAACTTCCTTCTTATGTAACGTTTATGCCCCTAACCAACCTACAGACAGAAGGAATTTTTTTCCTACACTGCCATCCTTCGTTCCTGGCTGTGCCCCTTGTATCCTATCTGGAGACTTCAACTGTGTCCCTGACACACGGTTTGATCGAATGTCCACCTTCACATCTTCAAGCTGTAGTGTGGGTATGGTGGAGTTGGACATGTTCACAAAGAATCACGATATGGTTGACGTTTGGAGAGTGCAGCATCCTGGCTTGTCCGTGTTCACTTGGCACCGCCCTGATGGCACGGACGCCTCAAGGTTGGACCGGGTGTAAGCTCCAACGGCTCTGTCACCAAGTGATTGGGAAGTTGTGGCATGTCCAATTTCGGACCATGATGCAGTTACTGTCTCATTCCAACCCCCAGAGTCATGGTCAGTAGGGAGGGGGTTCTGGAAAATGAACACAGATATTCTAACGGAGGCTGGATATAGCAAAGATTTTAAGGCCAGGTACGAAGGGTGGCGAACTTTGAGGCCGGCCTTTTCAACAGGTTTACAGTGGTGGGATGATGTAAAGAGCCGCATCAAACGTTTTACAGTGGAGTACTGTGTAGCAAGAGCTCGGCGAAGAAGGGAGGAGTTCCTTTCACTTTGCTCTAAGGAGAGGAACGGGGACCCCTCCGCACTTCATGCAATCCAACAGTATCTTGATGAAAAACTTCACGGGGCCCGCGTTCGTGCTCGTGTGCAATGTGTGGAGGCGGAGGAGAAACCAACCATTAAGTTCTACCGGGACGTCACAAAGTATGCCATTGATCGCAGTATAAAAGCTGTCCGTGACGCCCACGGTGTGGTACATAAGGACCCTCTCGACATTGTAGAAGAGTATAAAAACTTTTATAAGCAGTTGTATACCCAGGCAGATGTCGATGAAGACCTTCAAAAGTCCCTATTAGGTAATATTGACACCCCTCTAAAGTGAACTTGGCTCCCCTTTGATTATTGACACGCTCTGGAAGGCAGTGGTGAAGATGAAAGGCGGAAAGGCACCTGGATCCGACGGTATTCCAGTAGAACTCTATAAACGCTTCTGGGGTACCATAGCACATGATCTCCGTGATGTGTTCGTCTCTGCCTTCCTCGCTGGCTCATTGAGCCACTCGCAGCGCACAGGCATAATAACTTTGCTGCCTCAAAGTCAGGAGACCCCCTCGAACCGAAAAACAAACGGCCAGTCACCTTGTTAAATGTACATTACAAGATTCTAGAAAAAGCCCTTTGCAACAGGCTAAGCACAGTCTTGTAGGGTCCTTTCAGACCTGTGCGGTGCGGGGACACAGTATTCAGCAGAACCTCTGGGTTGTGCGGCACTTACGTGATGGACCGTGATCTTCCATGTGCGCTTGTCTCCCTCGATCAGGAGAAGGCCTTCGACATGGTTGATCATGGATTCCTCTTTAAAGAAGTATTGTTTGAATCCAGTTTTTGTTAAATGGACCTCCTTATTGTATAATAGTGTAAACAGTCGGGTTATCGTTAATGGCCTACCGTCTGACCCCTTCAGTGTCCAACGTGGCGTACGGCAGGGGTGTCCCCTATCACCATTACTATACGTATTGTTTAGTGAATAACTAGCAAGAGCCTTTCAAGTAGAGCCTTTGTTTCAACCATTTCACATTCCCGGTGGTGTTGAAGTTAAGTGCCTTCAGTATGCTGATGACGTCACATGCGTAGTCTCCGACCTAGCTTCCTTCAAGGCCCTTCCTGGCACGTTGTCCAAGTTTCAAAGAGCCACAGGTGCCAGACTGAATTCCAATAAGACCAAAGGACTTCGCCTTGGTAAGTGGCGGTCAAGAAGACTGCCCTTCGCTGCATCATGGGTAGATGACGCCATAAGGATCAACGGCATATGGTTTTTTACCTGGAATGAGAAAGTGGACCTGGTGGAAGCTAGGTTGAAGGACCTCGGCGAGCGCCACATTAGCCTGTTCGGAAAGGTGATAGTTGTCAATCGTTTTATTTATCCCCTTTTGTGGTATCCAGGCACTGTTCTGGCTGCTCCAAAGGGTGTCCTTTTGCGTCTCGAGAGGGCTGTGTTTAGGTTTTTATGGTCAGGGAAGACGGAGCTCGTAAGAAGAGGGATGGTATATAAATCAGGATGTTAGGCGTGGTGGGTTGAGCCTTGTGCATTTTCCTTCCAAACTCCGTGTTCTCCTGACCAAGTGTGTTTATAGTGCTGTAGACAGCAGAATGCCTTTTGCGTTTTTTTTTTTTTTTCGTTGTGGGGGGGGGGGGGACTATCATTCCGTCGGTTCTTTCCCTCCCTGTTTAGTAACAGTGAACCCCACAGCTGGAGGCCCTCGGAAGCATACAGTCAAATCAGAGAAACGCTCCTTATTATGTCCACACTTGGAGATGCTTCACAGTTAAGTGGAAGGGATCTATACCGGACTGTTTTGAAGAATTGGTTGGCCAGGTCCAATCCAATCACTATGCTTCATGGTCGGAAGTGTGGCGTGTAGTCCACAGCAGATGGCATTTGCCCACGCACTAGATGCACAAAGTGGGAGAGTGTGCCACATGTGTTTTGGCAGTGTGAATTTGTGGCCCTCATCTGGGAATGGTTCCAAGTCCTGACTGATCGCTTGACATTGGGAAATACATGGGAAGCTGGCCAGGACTATGCTTTGTATTCAGGGCATACTTACCTTTGTTTCGGTTTCAGTTTTTGTTTTGTATGTGCCGTTTCAATGCACTTAAAAAGCACTGCGTTCGGGGCACCCTTGGGCAATGTGTTTCTGTATTTTTGCCCTGTGCTTTTTCAGTGCTGTTGCCAAGGTGTTCCCGTATAGTTGCCCATTCTTTTTTAGGCGCTGTAGCCTTCGGGAGTGTGTTCTTGGCTTTTGTCGTTTGGGGGTTTGATCTGGGGCGGTGCCTTTTACGTACATAGAAACTGGCACGGAGAACCAGTAAGAAAACAGACCAGACGGGACAAAACATAACGTAAACTATGTACAGAATTCATACCATTACGGACGCAAACCAAGATTTGTGACAATATTTGTGACAATAATTTACAAAACCCCAACCCAGTGCTGTTTACAAACTCACCGATTTACACAAAGCAAACACAGGACTATTTACAAATTAACTATCACCCGCCCCGCGGTGGTTGTTGTTCTGGGCGCACAGAAAACTCAGTTACTCGCTAAATCATGTAAATGTAGTTTCCTGGAATTACAAGCTTTTTGATGAGTAAACTTACTCATCACGGGTTTATCTACAAGGTTAGGGGTGTAAGTTAACAAGGCGGCTACTAGGTGTACTTGTTTCCATTTTGTCCCTGTTTTAACAAGTCAAACTAGTAAGTTAACGAATCTCTTATTCTGTTTACTTCTTCTGGTTTCTTCGTATCTTAAGACGTCAAGGCTGTAAAATTACCTTCAAAGCATGCAAAATCACTTGCCTGATAAAGTTAATCAGTTGCAAAAAGAGAACAAAGATATCACTGTATGCTTTTAGCAATTTATTTCTCTTTTTTAACAAGACACTTAAATTCTGTTGGGAATGTTTTACACAAACAGTTATGAAGTTGACAAAAATCATTACACCAGAGAAATCATCAATTATAAATATGCTCATTCATCCCTCTCCAGTCATTAGTGCCTATCTGTTAGTCTTATCAGTCTCCCCGAAAAATTGATCGAATCAGTTCATTTTGGAAAAACACCAGCTGTAAAAGTTCTCCATCTGAAGTTTTGCTACTACCTTTCATGACCTTGGTAAGTCTATTCGAATAACATGTACAGCAAATTTTATAAGTGGCAAACTAGCCAGTGGGTATCTTTCACTTTTTAAAATAATCCTTGATTTGGAAATAAAGGAGTTTTAAATGAGAAAAGATTATCGTAAGTCAGTATATGCTACAGTACTTAACGATGTTGCTTTCCACCGCATTTGTATCTCATATGTACAGTGTCATACCTGGGGAAGGAAGGGGGTAGACTGGTAATAAAATGCATACATGAACACATAAAAACTGTAGCACCAAAGTATCAAATATTTAAAATATCTCAAATGGGACACCCAAGACACTCACCACAATATCAAGGCACTTGTACAGACAATGGCATCCTCACTGCCCCCCCCCCCCCCCCCCCAGCCATCCCTCCCCCAACACACACTGTGGTACTGAGACAGAAAAAGAATGTTAAGGAGGGGACCCCATTTGTAATGGTGCCCTGAGTGTTAACAACCGTACTTTCTATGTAATATAAATGCTAAAGAGTACTGAAAAGCGAAACTACTTCAAACTAATTTAAACGAGAAATACCAGGCCCTTCTTTTTTTTTTTTATTTTAGCTTAACGAGCTTGATCTTGCAAAAACACTTTAAAATTCTCATGCCATGCTCTACTTTAGTGTTACTCTTAAAGGATGCTGGAAGACAACAACTGCATCCAGTAACATAACAAAGAACACTGTTGTTTTTTTTTTCCACCAAACAAACAAATACATATGAAGAAAAAATACATTTACATCACTTGTCATACTAGCTGTAGCATACTTCACTGAAAAAAAAATAATAAATACTCATAACAACTTGGAAAGTAGGTCTACTGATGTCAGGATGTTGAAAAAATTTTCAAACTTTCTTTTTACTACTGACAAGCTCCAGTTTTGTATTGCAAATGAAACAAAGACAAATATATGTAATCCAAAACCAAATGAACAAAGCAAAACACAAACTGTGTGGTTAAAATTACTGATGGACAGCAAGGACAGTCTCAAGTATGGAATCACCTGTCCATTTTATGGTGGTCAGTTTGAACTGGAGGTAGTCATGTTCACATGCATGACTTTGCTCATCCACAGAAACTGTACTGTTGGACAACTATTTGGGTCTATTCAATGTATACCATTTACACACTGCTTCCAAATATTCTTGTTTTAGATTCAAGTGATATATAACCCACACAAAATATTGCTTCAAGTGCGCCAATACTTTAAAAGATACTTGGTGCTTTTCCTTTTTAATTTAGCATGACAAATAAAAGAAAGAAAACATAAAACATTAAACACATTAAAAGCAACTTCAGTTAACTTCAAACACTGTTTACTCTTGTCAAACACATGTACATCTGAGATACATTACTTGGAGTGAATCTGTTTAGACACTAAACTATTATCGAGTACTACAGGTGCCACATTTACTCTTTAAAAAATATGAGAACCTTTAACTTAACTGAATATCTTTTGACAAAAATATTTAACATAATGGCTTGCTCTACCCTTGGCAATCATGACTTCTCAACAGCACTCATAAAATATCAAAATCACTCAAAGGAGGAGATCTTGACTTTCTTTAGTTTATACACACAAAAAAGTCAGTGTAAAATTGTACTCGAAGAGTGTTGAATTTAACACTTCGCCCAAGCTTCAGGAGGGACAACACCCGCCTGGCTAATGGAACACTTTTCAAGTGTCAGATTTTTAACACCCCTGTTGGTGTAATAGAAGCACTCCAAAGTGTTCCATAATGTAACACTCGCAAGTGTTATATCAAATCTTCAGCTTACATGAATTTTACACCTTGGGGTGTGAAGCTAGCAAACATTATAGGTACCAAAATACACTTGTAAGTGTAATATTAAATCTTCCATTTGCATGAGCTGACACTTTGGGGTGTAAACCCAGCAATCATTCATGTACCAAAATACACTTGTGAGTGTTTTATCAAATCTTACACTTGCGTTAATAACACCAAGGGGTGTAAAGCCCACCTCCTTTGCAAGTACCAAATAACAATTGGTACACCCTTGGGTGCTGAATCTATGACATGGACCCGTGTTACTATAACACCATTAGGAGTTGAGAAAAACACTTAATTCCAATTTTTCTGTCCATGAATTACACATTGAGGAACAGCCAATCATCATTTCATGGTTTCTGAGGATGTGGCAATAATGGTGTTGACATTAATTTGGCCAACCAAAATTCCTGATTATGATTTAAATTCCAAATCTACCGATCCCAATTAAGTAACCATGTTGTTCTGATAATCATCTCCCAAACCAAAATATGAACACTTTTACACAAATACATAAAGAAGAAAACAAGTTCTTTGAAACTAGCTGACATTTATTTTACACTTTTCTTTCTTTTTTTTTTACAATCAAAGTGACATTAAAACAACTATGTTATTGAAGATGATGGGCAAGCAAGGCGAGCATACTTTTTACTTTCACTTCAGAATAAGCCATTTTTCCTTCAATATGAACTTTTCCCTACACTTCACAGTAACATTAAACAGTTACTTAACAATTGTGTTTCCAACAGTTCTTTTGCTTTCTTTGAGTTATACAACCTTACTGCAACTTACAATTAAACTGCTTTAAGGCAAGCTGGATCAATCCTCACACCATCTTTCGAAATATTTAAAGTTCAAAGTGCTGTTTTACAACTGCAAAAGGACAAACAATGTTAAAATAGTTAAAAACGATTTTCTGTATGGCCATTGCTAATATATTTTAACTGTAACAAACATTATAGTTATTAAAATGAATGATAATCAAGGATCATTTCAATCAAAATTAGGAGAAGAAACCATCTGAAGGACAGGCAAAAATGACCATTACCTACTTGATAGTCCTCAAAGACTACAACCCCAGGAAAAAATCTCTCCCCTTAATTGCCAAATAGTAAGTTTGAACATTTGATTTTCTTCGATTTTGAGAAAATCTGCTGTCTCTGAAATGAAGTTTAAGTATTTCACAAACAATTAATGGTTACTATTTTCACTGAATTGCCATGCATCTATTACAACATTTTTTTTTAAATGACCTTGTTTAATGATCCACACTTCAAAAAAATACTTTACCACAGGTAGTCAATCATGCTTTCTCAAAGAGTTGTGCAAGGTTTTTTTTTCAATTTTTAAAGTCTAGCTGTCCCAAGTAACAACTGACGTGGTTTTAAGGCAATTGGATCTATACACCAACACCAATTAAATTTTTAAATATCAATGTGTAGTTCCACAACTGAATATCAACAGAGTGTAGACATGATTTATGTGGTTTACAGGTGCAGTTGGCTAATTTAACAACTCTTATGCACCTCATCAACATGAAATTAAAATGAGAGGACCATTTAAGGAACAGACATCAACCTTAACCTATTTCACAGCCCTTACAAAGTACAATACCAGGAAAAGTTACTTTCGTTTAAACAGTCAAATAGCAAAATTTAACATTTGTCTCCAAAATGTCAAATTACTGTGTAGAAATTATATGGTGATAGCATAATAACACTAAACACAATCAGATGACATTGAACATGTATGATAACAATGATCATTTCTTTGATTATTGCAATCAAATGATTGATAAAGTCAGGTAACTAAATAAAAGAAAAATTGTATCAAGTCTGAACAGTAATACACAAAGGCTCAGTTAAGTAAAAATGTAAAAGAAAATACAGGTTAACCTTCACAAAACATAATTGTTATGAAAAGCTGATGGCAGCTAGGTCCATGAGGATTTAAATAAAAAACCTTTCACTTGCTGCTCTGTGGAGAGCGAAATGATTCTACTGCAGCGATTATCTCCACCACTTTGTTGGGCACTTTATCAGAGAAAGACAATTTGAACACAAATGCCTCCAGGAACGTAAAGAATAGTTGCAGGTCAGTCGCATACTTTAAATTAAATGTGTAATGAAGTTTAAATAACTTATCAATGGCAGCAATGACATCACCCTCACACGGCATTGCTTTTTGATCAACAACTATAAAGAACTGTGAAGGACTTTTCCGCGTACCAAAGCAAAGTAAATATGGTTGCTTAGTTGTAAGGTTGTGTGGTTGTTGCAGATATTCTTCCAAGACAGTTCCAACCTTATAGAGTAAACAAAAAAATTTTGACGGGTAAACAGGAAACAATGTCATTTTTATGGCTTTAAAAAAATTAAAATTCTTTTTTCCCTTTTACCTTTTCAGTTATTTACTACTTTATTCCTGCCTTTTGCAAGAGCAAAAGTATTTATGAAGTAATGCTGCACCTTTCACAGTCAGTATTTAGCCTGACAACTATGGTCACAGATATGTTATTTGGTAGATTGGTGTTAGCCTATAGGGTGTTAAGCTACTGTAAGGTACTGAACTATGTTGGTACATATGTAACTGTAATTCATTGGGCCCTGTTTTAATCTACCCCATTCCCATACCAATTTTCAGGGTAAAAAAGCGGTTGTAATTGATTCATTGCATAACATAGACCGACCTTTAGAACTATAAACAAAACAAAAATAACCTCTATGATTTTGTTTACACAGTGAAAAGTCTTGGCAAATGGTGCATGCTTCAAGATAAGTGCATTCAAAATCAGCCCTGGTTTTAATTTTGAATACTCTGTTGCTTGCTATAAGAAATTTCAATTATTTATCTGGCTTCCATGGACTGTGCAGACAGGTGACCACATGCCCTGCTCATTTCATATACTGGACGAGAAACTTGAGCAGCCAACCATCCCACCGAGCAAACTAATCAATTGTCAGGAATGAGAGGAGGCACAGATGAGCCAAAATAGCAGGGTTCCCTCACTTCCCTAGCAGAGTTGCTGATTTTGGAGAAGGATGTCCATGGACAATCGGTCCTATTGTTTAAATTATTAGGCATTCACACAATTATATACTTACAGGTCTGAAATCTATGAGTTGGTTCACTGTCTGCTTGCGTGATCCTTTGGCCCTGGCATGTGTTGGGAGCAACAGTACCAACACCAAGAAAGCATACATAGCAAGGTCATCTACAAAAAAAAAGAGAAAAGAGAAAGATCAGTCTCTCTACCATGAAATAAGGAAATGTCTTAGTTAAGCCAATGGTTGACACCTGTCCAGAGGAATGGTTGGTATTTAAAGGTTTAAGTGTGACCTGTGGGGATGCCAGTCATTGGTGATCAGGACGGTTACTGCAAAAGATAATATTATAAGTTTACACTAGAATAACCCAAACATTTGTTTAATCTATGCATATGTTGTAACCTGCAATAGTTTACACATGGAAATATTATTTCATTGTCAGCTTTTGAAGGCTTCCTTATGGGGAAGAGGTCCAGGGAGGGAGGAGTTTTTTTCTGCCTGGGAGATTTGTGATTACCTAATGTGGCTTAGATTCAAATGCAACATCCTTGACAAAATTGACACTGACTGTACATTGGTGTCTGGTTGTAGACTGAGTCAGCCAGAAGACTACAAACTATGCTAAACAAAGGTTAAGGACATTGGTAATTGGGGATTGCAGGGTGGCTCCTCCACTTTACACCTATGCATACATGCCACTTTAAATATGCACACTTGCTATTTTCACAAGTGTGAACACAACTGGGGTAGTATTGATACAGGCACAATACAAGCAGTACATGAGGCTAAAAATGCATTATGCATAGAAATATTAGTTTGCAAGGGGTTTGCCTTGTTACTTTTGAACTCATTTCAACTATTTTCAAGCAGAAATCTTTAGGTTAGGGGATAGGCACTGGCTGCTATCATACAAATGGTTCTGATGATTTATCAACATAAGATATATGACATTCAGTGAAATCCACAACCATTTACTCCCAAATCGATATATTGACCAGAATTTTGGGGTAGATGTGCACTGCTTAACAAGGTGTTTGTTTCTTGATTGGCTGTTGCCATTGTATTGTATAGATTGTATTCTTTGTTTGGGTTAGGGATTAGGTTAGGGATTAAGTATAGGGTTAGCCAGTTAGGAAATTTCTTGTTAAACAGTGCACATCACCCCGAATTTTTATTTGCAATATACTACTGCAATTGACACATTCTTGACCACCACACGTTTTGGATTTATGCATTTGCAATCGACATCTTAACATGAATGAAGATAAGTTTTCTCTTACCATTAATAGGGGATTCTGCGTCATCTTCTATTTCACTGGTTAGCTCACATATGGCGGCAGTTCTAGTTGCCTTCGCAATTTTGATGAGGGAAGGGGCAATGTTTTCCCATTGCATAAGAAGTTGCCTTGAAGTTTCATCTCCAAACTTCATTTGAAAATCTTGATTAACCTAAAAGAACAATGGAAAAAAATCAAATTTATGTATTACATGTCATGCAACACATTGTCAATTTTGCTTGATTATGATGGATACATAAAATGAAAGACAAATTATTAAAGCTATTTTTTCATATTCCTAATTGTAGTTTTATATATTTCTTCTTTTTTCCCTTGTTTTTTAGGGCTATGCCAATACTTGGCATTGATTTCAATTTCATGACATACCAGTTCAAAGAATAACTAGTCCTGGGTCAAGGCATGTTTTAAGCATTTGGTAGAATATTCATTCAACTTGCTTTTTCTTGACATATTAGCAACAGAAGTTGATACATTATTTAAAAGAGCATGTAATTAAGTGTGATGTCATTGATTCATATTAATAATGGCCAGTGCATTAATGGTAGCAATACATCATCATGATATAACTGATGGAAAAGAAACAAAACATTGACAATCTGTGTGGATTCATGCCATCACAACCGCTTGCTTAAAGTTACAATTTGTACTAAATGTTTCAATTTCACCTGCTAAATTCTTGAGGATCAAACTTTTCAAAATGTTAAAGAATAACTGGCCTGAGAATATATGCCACTCTAACATATCAAACAGACCAATCTTTTAATAAATCTATGCCATTAAAAAATTGGTTCTACATAGGACTGGCATAGCCCCAAAACACATCTCTGTGGAAAAACATGTTAAAAATTGCCCTCTTCCTTTTAAAAAAACACACTACATACAGTGCATACTTGATAAATTCATTTTTCACATTTGATTAATTGATTGACATTATGAGTTTTACACAAAAAAAAATACGTAATGTTTGGGGTAAGCTAGCTAACAGGCCAGTCAAGAATGTGCAGTATGAACACAGGGCTAGTGAAAGCATAGAGTATGTGAGGGTAGAGATCATGTAACAAATTCAGATAACAGTTACTACACCCCACACCTTTGATCAACTGGGGTGTTTGGGTTTCATTCAAGAAGCAAAGTAATGGGATGAATATCTGAACTAAACAGCATTTAGTGGAGAAGAGGCTTTGACACTTTGTTTATAGCATGATCACCCATAAATAAATCATGTTCACTGCATGTAAACTGTGTCATTTAAGCTGTATGAATCTCCAGATATATCTAAACTATACCAAGGCCATGTTTCCTTCCCACGCTATTTGTAGAGCTAAGCTGGGATTAGTTTTAAAACTCACCAAACCATCTACATCAACGAAGCGAGGATACTTGTGCAGTATTTCTGTAACACTGGGGCTATTATCTTCTATCCACTGCATGCGATTCGGAAAGGTTTTTTTCATTGCATCAAAAATATCTTTCTTCAAGTCTGTTGTAGCGCTCCGACAGAAGTTGATTAACTGATTCGCTTCTTCTTCTGAAATCCCTTGCAATTGAGTGTCACTAATTTTCATGGACTTTGGGGATGATGATGGTGAGGCAGAACTGTTTGGTTGTTGATGTTGTCGTTTCTTGGAATTTTCTGGAATATGTCTCCTCATATTTTTAAGTCTATCCTGGATGAAACCTGTCTGTTTCCCCTCAGCACAAAAAAAGTGTTCCTGAAATACAATAAAGAAATCAGAGCGCACTGTTTGCTAAAGACATTTCAAAAGCACAGTATAGATCCAAGTAATGACACTGATGCTCACTGTTTAGCAAGAACCTCATTGATTGGCAGTTGCATTCTTTGTTAGAGTTGGGGATTAGCTCAAATGTTAGCAAAATATGAAATTTCTCATTAAACAATGTGCAACGGTCCCACAAAATGAGTAATAAACATACCACATCTTGAAGGTCCGAATAATAGGTTGAGAACTGAGCAATAACTGGTTTTGTTTCAATGCCTTTTATTGCATACATATATGCAGACACCCAGGCACAGACAGAGACAGACACAGATAGACAGGAAGGTATAGATACAGTAGTAGGATTTAAATTATAGGAACCAGTCTCTCAAGTTGTGGTCACTTACCTATAGATAAATCAGAGTGGTCAATTGACCTTCAGATTTAGTTGGCTATAACTGAGGGCCATCAGCCTTGAATTTGTAGGTATACAGTCCCTTCAACAGCTTTCTAAAACTCATCCTCATCCTGATAAAATTGTAGTTTATTACTTCAGGAAATACCTTTATTTGTGAGCATACAAAGTGTAATCACAACACCCTCAGTGCATGCTGCGTAACATGAGCTACTGTACTCTACAGGTTTTCATATATTTTAATTTGATACCAATAAGATCTCCAGCTGTGCTAATTGAGACTTTTGTTATATCTGGTGAATCGAAACAGCATCAGGTGATGGTTTCATCTTTAATTCTTTTGATTACTTTCTCAACCATGGATACTGTATATGCATGATTGTAGTGTACACTAAAACTCCTACTTCAATGAATATGAGAGTATGGAGTTGTAATAAGAGCAAATGCCCACACATATGGAGGATTTACTACATTGCTTTGATTCTATAGAGGATGCAACTGATGCTTTCATTGACTTTTCACCACTCATGCACATCTCAAACAGAGTACGGAGCTACCTTACACCACTGCTAGCATGCAGTGATGTATACCACAGATAGACAAGCTACTGTAATAACATAGTCTTAAATTCTGGGACATTATGGACCTTGGAGTTTAGAACTTGAACATAGAAGTTTCTACACTATCACCAAACATGTTTGGCATTAGTAATATAAGTGCAGCATAAGATGCATCCTTTAAGTCAGAGCTGGATTTTTTTCTTATTTTTTGAAATATCACCCTGCTTTAAATTTGGGATAAAATTCCCTTAAAGTTTGTATCCAGCATACCTGAAGGACAAACTCCTTTGCTTTGATCATGGGTTCCATGATAATGTCGAACTGCATGGAAATGAAATGACACAAAGGCTGATGTAGGACTTACATATCCATGTTTCGAGTGTCTGTTCTTTAGAGATGGGAATCTCTCTATGATGGATTTGGCACAGTCAGAAGTAACAGAAAACTCAAGTGTTAATAAGATAGTAATGACTGCCAAAAGTATTAGAGTGGTATTAGAGTAGCCGTTAATTTGTTCTGAGGTTACTGTATCCAATCAAATGGTTCCAATTGCAGTAAATAAACAAATTTCATCCAACTGCTTCCTGACCATTCTTTAACAAATTACATGCCCAACAGCCAGAGGCAAGAGAAAATCCTGAAAGCAATTGCCTAACTTGCTCTGATCAATATTGTTGGCTCCTAGGCTAGTATTAGTGAGATCCTTCTCATATTGAAATTCACATGCAGACAAGTAAATCTGATTTGAGAAACAATTGGTTGGATGGACAAATACTGAAGAAAAACCTGTTAGAGCCTATCTTAGCTTAATTCTTATAACGCATACTAACAAATTTATATCAAGCTTACTTATATCTTATAAAAAAGTTTTATAACAGTGTAAGCCCTTCCGTGCTGCATATGAAATAAATCAATTTTTTTAGGAAAACAAAAAAGAGGAGCTCATCATCAAGTGTAATTAAGCCAAGTTTAGACACTATCTGTAAACCTTGACAGCCCCTACACTAATGGGTGCAGAGACTTACTATGGTGTTTCACATGACTCAACTAAACCAGCAGTGACGATGTTTACAAGAGACCTTCTAGACTGCGGTGTTAAAGTGTTGTTCCTTTGATATTCTTTTAGAATGGACGGTCCTTTGTAGTTCTCACTGAGTAGCTTCTCAATATCAACAACCTAAAGAAAAACATGAACAAATAAACTGTTGAAGTACTTCGAACTTTTACTTTTAAAGAGAACTGTATGCCAATGACCCTGCACCCCAATCTTGCTATTTCTGGGCTCCTCTATCACAAATCATTAAAAAGCCATATCCAGTATTTTATATACAAAATGAACACAATTTTACATTTGTACATCAATTTGTTCATTTGGTGTAGCAAAATGCAAGATACAGGATACTATTTTCAGTAAATGCACAAACAACATGTTTTTAAAGGGTGCTGTGGATGGAAGGAAAAAAAAACAGACCTTGAAACAAATCACATAATAAAGAACAAATACTGGTATTTAATAACCCCACCCTACAAACTTATGAATACAAACTTGCACATGGAGGTCCTATTTGTTGGAACAAAAGGCTTTCGTCCTAGTTTCTTGATTAGACCGTCCAAATTTTGATTCCACAATATAGATTACAAGTTTACAAGTTTTCAAGACTTTTAGTGTTCCCCAAATAAAAACATTCAAAAACATATGTGCGTGAAAGTGAACTCTAACAGTCAAACTTCTTAGGACATCCATAACCTAAGATATAAAATGTTGAAGTTTATTCAATCAAATTAGTAAAAAAGTACATTGTGCAACAATTTTAGATGTCATTGATAACGTTGTACTACAAACTCAAATTACAATCTTTGTATTTCTTTGTTTTTCTGAAAGTTACTGCACTTTTTACCAAGGTGGGATAGCACTCTTACTCTTATGGTGTGATGAAATTAATCAAGCCCTCCGTGTGCAACATACCATACAAGCAAACAGGAAGTGTTCAAGGTCATATCAACATTTTTAATTTCAAAGGGAAACAAAGCAGGTAATGTAAGTTGTACAACAGGAAAGTCACAAATTATTGAACAATGTACTAATTTTTGTAAGTGAATAAATTTCAACAATTTATATCTTGGCTCAAGAGTGTCCTATTAAGATGAGAGTTGGACTGTTAAGATTTATTTTTCATGCTGTTTAACACATATTTTGAATTTTTGCACTTTATGTACACTTTACTATTGCTTCACAATCATACACTGTATTAAAAATAGCAAAAAAGAATCAAGGTTTGATGTTGTGATTAGTCCCCATTTGGATGAGGCTGTCTAGTTTTGCATCAGTGTGAGTTTTGGTTTCCCAAATAAAATTACAAAATTCCCATTCAACAGTAATTATCACTTCATTAACATTTCTTCTCACTTGAAAGACGTCTTCAATGTCTATTGCCTCTAGGAAATAGTTCAAAAAAGCAAAACAAAGTTCTTGTACAAAAGGTTAAAATTTGCTGTCAAACTATGGTTGTCTCTTTACTGTCATTTTTTCAGCATTTCATTTTCAGCATGCTGTATTGCTGTGTACTTACTTACCCTTCTTTTGTTAGATGGGGAAGGTGTAGGAGCATCTTCTTCTGACAAGGATGGGGTAGGTGAAGCAACTGGGATAGTGTCACTAAGACTGCTGCTGCTGCTACATGGTCCTGGAATTTCACTAAAAGTCTGAACTAAAAGTTCTGTACTTTGCTGGAAGACATACACATCATCTTCATCATCTGGGTCAACATCAACAAACTTGGAAATACCATCACATTTGGCCAAAACCTTAAAATCTCCATGAATTGAGAACTTCTTTCTGATTACATCTAATGCATCTTTTATTTCTGTAGGGTTGACTGACACAAGCTTTGATTTATCCCCGTATGTAACACAAATCCTTTTGGTGTTCATTTTGCACTGAAAAGAGAATTAGGCAAAGCTTGGGTTACAGTACACTTTCTAGCAATAATCAAGATCCCATATGCTAATGCTAATGTACAGTACTGTCTCAAAAATATGTGAAATGCACATGGTTGTAGTTATAGACTACTTCAAATAGCATACTTCAGTGAGATCAAGTCTTCCCCCCTTGAATTTTTTGTTTTATGTAAAGGTTGTACATCTTGTAGTTCTTCAAGTTTGTGAAAGAAAGGATTGCCAGTATTTCCTACTTTGAAGGAATGATAGTGCTGACAAAAACAATGGGTGCTCCAAATCATCCCATGGAAGTAAACATTTTCTCCAATCAAGATAATGCTTTCAATTTGTCCAAACACTGGGTCCTGTGATGTCTCCTCGATATCGAGAACAATAAACATGGACTTTCGATAGCATATCCCACATGTTGTTAAAGCTTGTGTTGAGTAAACTTCATCATGTACTGACAAAGAAGGCACTTGTCTCAAAAGAACATGATAGTTACTGATGCTGGAAACTTCAACTGGTCGCAAATTTGCATTATTCACTTCTATGTCAGCATGAAGAGCACGACCTGATCTCCATCGAATACAGTGTTCCATTTGATGTCTGGTTGCCACAGTCAAACAAATGTCTTTGAAGCAGCATACCACAGAAGCCAACCTCTTTGCAAACATATGTTTGGCCTCATATCTCATAGACCATGTATTTACCAACGGTCCTGATTCTAATAGTAATCGTGAATAATGTACCATGAAATGATGTTTGGGAGTAAGAGTCACAGATGGGTAGCATTCTTTAACCAAACAATGGTGTTCTTCTACCAAAAATGACAACTGATGACACATGCCTTCAGTTATGCTCTTTGCAAATATAATGTCCATGATTTGTCTCAGCAAGATGAATGCATGCCAATGTTTATGGTCCTTTGGTACTAGATCTCCTATCAAACCTGGCAATACCCTAGTGAGGCACCACATCTGAGATGCTTTCTGTTTGAGTCCATGATCTGAACTTTTCAGTGTAGACATTGCAATTTCAGATGGCTTGTTCCCTCTATCTACAAATCCATAGTCATAATTTGACAACCTCATATTGAAAACATCAAGTCCAAAAAATTTTTCTTGAAATATCAGATGGCTCAATAAGCATTTTACTTCCCTAGGGGCTACCCCTTCCAATACATCATGCATAATATCAGGACTGAAGTTTGATGTAACATGAAAATACCGAGACTCATTTAATGCTGATGGCATTTTAATACCACTTGTAGAAACACTGCCAGCATCTTGAAGAACTCTTTGTAACTGTTCTGAGTAATTTTCTACTGTGCGAAGCTGAAGACCTCTCTCTGTAAAATGTTCTTGAATTTCCTCTTTGGAACAAAGGCAGAAGCGGCATGGTTTATTTGCAGAAAAGCTTTCAACAAAGCCACATATTGCATGTTGGCCTAGATTATCTCCACTCACTTGAATTAATGTGCCTCGTTTCCACAGATTCTCAGCCTCCAATTCAAGTAGAGCACCCTGATCCGACTCTAGAATTGTAAGTTCTTCCATAAAAGGTGCAAGTATACTTGAGAAACCATATCTCTTAAGGTCTAGACAATTAAATACTGCAACTAAATGAATACTGTCAAGTCTTGAATTATACTGTGGTGGAAGATTTTTCAGAGTGAAGTAAAATACACCAAGCTTGTGTATGCCCCTTCGTGATCCGAGTGGATTAACAACTTCCAGATCATCATAGTAAAGACAGAGTTGAAGTGCTTTAGCATCAATCATAAAGAGTAAGTGATTTTTATATTGGTTGCCATCACAATAGTCTCTGAGAATTGCATCATGTGAAACATGGCCTTTTTCACATAAGTTTCTTACCAAGGGGTTCTGTAATATCATTTCTAATGTTTTTATTACTGACACATACTGAAATGAATCTTTTGCTATAATTTGACGAACTTGGCCAGTGCCAGGGTCAGTTTGTGTATCGTATGTCATTCCAAGAACAATGGTTTGGGGTTTTATTACTTTCAAATTTTCTTCAAAATACTTCTCCTGCTTGAAACGAGTCTCCAATTCAAGGAATGGTTTTTCACATGCTTCAAACAATGAGATTAAATTTTTGCACTCTTCACTCATTAAATCAGCTCCCACTTCTCTAAGAACTGCAACAGTCTTTGTTTTCAAAACAGTTACAGTATTTTCTGCCAAATCCGTAACAGCAGTAACTATTCTCTGAATGGATGCATGTGTCATATTTTTTTCTGACAGCATTGAACCAATGAACATAGCTGCCTGCTTTTTCATCTGCTCCAGAACTAAGGTATTATCCACATCTGGAAGTCCCAATTCCTCATTTACATCATTCTCAAAATTGTCCTGCAACCAATCAGCAGCAACATCTCCATTTGGAAAATTATCAACAATGTCATGTTGTGGTTCAACAGAATTATCAGGCACCTTTTCTTGGTGCAATCTGATTAAGTGCTTTCTAAAAGAATTAAAAGTATCAAAAGAAGCAGGACATCCACCCTGATGACAGCGGAGAATCAGACCGTTTCCATCATACAATGCATGTGCAGTGTGCATGTGTTGGAGGAGTTTTGCAACAGTCCCAGGTATTATCATGTGGCAATAATAACATAAATATGCCATTACCTCAAACTATGTAATACGATACCTGGGAGATCTCAGTTGGATGCAGTTACGAATGTTGACACAAGGAACAGCTAACCTCAAGCTGATGTCCTATGGATATTAAAATGAAGCTGGGTAAAAGCTTGGCTCCTACAAAAGACAAAAAAAAAATTTGCACTTAGAGTCTTAGTGCACAATGCATGGGATTTCAAAAAGTGCAGTTGCAATTTCCACACGGTAAAGGGAAAAGAAAAATGTATTGGTAAATATAAATAAAGAAAAGTACAAAAGTCTGAAACTTTTGATAATTTTCTGTGAAATAAACATGATCTGTATTTATTGTTTATTCTTTTTCTTTTGGTCTTCTTTAGTGCTTTTCATTTTCTCATTGCAACTTTCTGCTTTCTAATTAGGTTTACACTATTCTTAGAGTACTTAGTGATACCAATTGCATTCTGTCACCATTATTGTTCACAGTTAGTAGGCTCCGAGTAGCAGAAGCTTACACAAAACTTGTTTTGGGGAAAATTAATATCTTTATCAAAAATATCTATATTTTTATTTCATATCTAAAGGATTAAAAGTGAATATGATTCATCACTAGAAAGATGTTGTGAATATTGCAGTGTATACATACTGCATTTGATTTGGGTTGTAAAATACAACTTGGAATTTGATACACCAGCATATAATTTATCAATACATTCACTGTGATAAGTACATTACGAAAAGCACTTTACAATACAGGAAACTATATACACTGTGTACAAAATTTGCATCTTAAATAGTGAGTGGCTGCATCATCATGTAAACAGGAAAACATTTATGTAAAAATGAAAACATGTGTTGGAATCATTTTGCAACAGCACTATATGCATATGAATTTGTTTGTTTCTTAACCACGTATAGCTTGTGTTAGCGACCCAATGCAACGAAAATGTGCTTTCTAGAAAACACTAGAGTTATGAAGTTCAAATCGACAGTGCTCATAGTTAATTGTGAACGTGAGAGATGACGACCCTGGCCAAGGTCGCCTAGTGATGGGATTCCCTGTGTTATCGGGGCAAGGGCTGTGATGTGGAGTGTAATGAGCTTAGGCCATGTAACGTAACACACAGCCCTGTTCAAGGGCTAGGCTAATGTTAGCCTTGGCCTATACTAGGCTATAACTTCGCCTAACGTTAGGCTATCCTACATAACAATCGTTTCTTGCAGGATTAGCCTAGCCTAGGCTAGGCCCACTTACAGTTCTACGTTACGTCGTTATGGTTACTTTATTAGAGTTAGACCTAGGCCCAAGCCTATACAGTATACTATGGTCCTAGACATAACGTTAGGCTATCGTAAGTTAGGCGTAACGTTAACAATGGGCCAGACTAGCTTACACTGGTAGGCCTAACGTTATAGCAAGTGTGGCATTGAACTTGATGATAGACCTAACGTTAGGCCTAACTTAGGTCTAGGTCTGAGCTAACTTGTTATACTTTTTAGAAAATCCATGATAAACACATCAAAATGAGTTCATTATCACACTCACTTTCACTGACAAAATCAAATGACAAAAGGATTCGTTCTGCAATTTCAGCCACAGTAGAGTGGGAGACCGGATTTGGTGATGCGATATTTCTGCAACTCGTTTTGCCGCGGGCCGGTATATGGACTCCTTCCCGCCGTTTTTACGTATAGCCTGCCTTAGCTGCATTGTGATGTGAATGCAAGACGCTGATAATGTATACGTACACGTTCGTGTACGTTTCCAATGCACCCACAAGTGTACTCTGTAACTAATTTGGTCCAATCAGATTAATCGTATCTCATTACACCATTGGCAAGGGGTATTCTAACACTCGCATTTATCAAGGTTACACTTCAGGTGCTGGCTTTACAGTCACACTTAGAAAGTGTTAAAATTTACCACTTGACTTTTTTTGTGTATAACCATTTACTAAGTGCTTTCAAATTAGTTTTCCCTCAGTGATATTAATGACACCCTTACCTATAGAAAAGGTACGTGTCCTGTGCATGATGTAATCACTTGCATTTTCTTTTACAGTTTACTAAGGACATTTATCCTTTAGTGTGGTAGACAAAAACACCTGTGTTAATTTTCTCGTACCTCTATCTACAAATGCACAGCAAAAAGCCATCAGTTCTTTTAGAAAATAATGATTATATCCTCTACACACAAGAAACCTTTCTTTATGCATTCATCCTAAAAACTTTTGAATTGGTCTTGAAGTAATAATGGATCTAGGAATCCATTTCGATTTTAGCTCACGCAACAAATCTAAAAGGTCATGAAATTTTTACCCTTGGTAGGAAGAGTCAGGGTAAATGTGTAATATGTTGCCAAAAGGCATTCAAGGGTTCAAGAAGAGCTGCTGGTTCACAAACTACCTCATCATCCTGTTCTACAACCATCTACTAAATGTTTTTAGATTTTCCCTCTGTGATATTAATGACACCCCTTATCTATAAAAAAAAACCGTTTATTGGGGGGCTCGATATAATCACTTCCCAGTTCAATTTTTTTTGCAGTTTACTAAGGACATAATACCGCTTCAGTGTGATATACCAACAGACCTTAGTAATTTTCTCGTACCTCTACCTACAAATGCACAGCAACAATGTCCATCAGCTCTTTTACAAAACAGTTAACAGTGTTCCATGTACCCTAGAGAACTTTCTTTATGGCTCATTCCATGACGTTTGAGTACAAAGAGTGACATAGGGTCAAAGTTCTAAATTCATGTTGTATTAAGTCTGATACTTGTTTCAGCCACAAGGATAATCAACGGAAAACCCTTTGCTTCCAGAAAGATGCAGAAAGTAGTAGTGTCAATCTGCTTTTGGGCAATGTTGGCATACATCCCGGTGCTACTGAACAACATCTCTACACTTCTCTATCATATATTTTAGATAAAGACGTTCCTTTCCTGACACATAAATACAGGCTTGTTGTGTACCCCAACTTTCAAGTCAAGGTAACAAAACACCAATGATACAGTTATCAATGTTCTGCTACACATGTCAAAAGGGTCTCCAATCTCCTGATGCTACACTGGACGTAATATTTAATATCAGGAACATTTCAAGACATAAATTGAAAACAGACTGTTCCTTGGGCATTGGTGGCTTGTCAGACTTTTTGTTGAAGTGCATATCATTTATTTTTGGCATTACCATTTTAAACAAACTGGTTTCTGTTTTACTTTTAATGTAACTGCAATGAATGGGTATGGGTGTAAACACAAAGAATATTTTGTATTAATGTGATTACTTTGCAGTTTAGTATTTGAAATTGAAAGTTGTATGATTTATACTTCCATGTCATGTTTATGGAAAAAAAGCATGAACGTCAACCAATAACAGCTTGATAAGAAATAAAAAAGAAAAATAGAGAGGTGCAGTCTCCATGTTCCTTTTGAGAGCCTGAGAGTTTAAAATAAGGTTTAACTATAAAATCAGTTCTTGTGCTACCAGACTTGAATAAGAAATTGTTAAGTACACTAATGCTGCACAAATCACCATAATTCCCATTGTGCTAGAACTTCATGGAATGAGCCATACATGATTTCATCCTACAAACTTTTGAACTTCGTCATGAAAGTTTACAATGGATCTAGGAATGCGTTTAGACTTAAGCCCGAGCAATAAATCTAAAAAGGTAAGGAAATTCTTACTCCTAGAGGGAAAAGAAAGATTAAATGAGTAATATGTGGCCATGAGGCACTCAAAAGCATCAAGAAGGGATGCTGGCTCACAAACTACTTCATCTTCTGTTTTGATGCAAATGTTGGAGATATTAAAGTAATCATGCCCGGAAGCAAAAATCACACACTCCGAGGTTAGCGGTTTATCCGAGGTGCCCTGCAATACGAACAAAACAAAGAAATGCTTTTACTGTAGTACATATTACACATTCACACACTTTATCTGTGACTTCTTGCAAGTTATTTTTTCACCACAAAGACCTGTTCACAGAATGAAAGATTTTCTTACAACCTCATTAACTTGCTTTGTAATTAAAAGATCACGCCTGTTTCAGTGATGGAAACCCTAGCTTGAATTATCAATATTTGCTTAAATAACATGTTTTGAAATATTTATGTTTTGGACTGTTGATATCAAACAATCTTCATTAGATAACAATTAAACCTTTTGTGCAAAACCTATGTGCCACATTTAACATCCCCTAATAGAAAATGATAATTATGCACTCTAAATCAGTATTCAAGAAGTTTTAAGGTTTTTAGCATCTGACCTCTCAGTGATACAGAGATCATTTGCCAATGTCCCAAAAGCAATATCAAGTGGAAGTTAAGTCCAGATACTTCCCTGTTTGGGGGACCAAGTATAAGCACGATAAGCTATTAACGTTAAGATATCATCGTTAAGCAGGGAGGGGGGGGGAGCAAAATAAGCTATTACTGTTAACCAGATACTGGATGGGGGGGACTAAAGTATTCCATCCTTCAACCAAATAACTGGGGGTAACCATGTCCCCCATTCCTCCTGATTGTTGTCTTTACCTATCAACTGAACTTAATGAATTCAGAGTTATCCTAACACTTAGTTATAACAAGGACACTGTAAAAAGATGACTACTAATGAGCAACACAGTTTTTGCCTCCTCTTTTCAAGAGTGTTGAGGAAGGGGAGTACTTATCATTTCCAGTCCACTTCATGGGACTGCCATTTGATGTCCTCATCTGACAGATAAGAGTGCACTTCCACTCCAGTCTTTGGCCCCTTTCCAAAAGGTGGAAGGGGTGGAAACTTTTGCTCAGCACTACAGCCCAACAACAGGAGTTTGCATTTCTCTGGAAAAGCAGTTGTAATTTTTAATATTTTCTTATTCATGAACATTCAAAGCTTTGTCTTGTATTTTACAAAAATTGCTAGCGCCTAACTAGTGATACTTGAAACATCAACTGTTGTCTTGGTATAATAACTTTGTCGCATTTGTTAAATTTTGGGCACATTTGTAATCAACTGGTTGCATCGTACAGCACTGTCTTGAAACCGTCCTGGAAAATAGTTTACGAGAAACAACCAGCAGGTAGGCCACTCTCCATCCAGACAACTCTCCTAGCAGTCTTTATGATATTTACTTTGAATAAATATCCTTAGCAAAACATTCAAGTCAATGAGACCCTTGTCACAAACATAATGGGTTGACTTTTGCATGAATGCAGGAAAGGTAGCTTAGACAGGTACTGCTAGCCCTATAATCCATACATTAATTGTATGTATGGAAATCCTGTTTAGGAATGAGAAGTTTTGAGCATGTGACAGTCATAACTTGTATGGCTAAACATGGTCAGTCACGTAGCCTATGTAAGCTGGCACGAAAAAGTAACGAACGGGCCGATTTTTGGAAGGCTGAAGTTTGTTACTTACACATCAAAGGTCTATGGTTTATTCTTTGAAACATGAGGCGTAATTACTGGACAAATGCCAAACTTGCATTCAAAGCTAGGATAAGTTAAAAAGTGCTCCATGAAAATAAATTTTTTTCAACTGCAGGCAGTTTTCATTTTAGTTCCTTTACTTTGTTGTTAGAAATAAGATCTTTTTAAATAATTCATTAGAATGTTTCCTTGTAAGAGCTGCATGTATGTACCTACTTCATCCTCGAGTATGATGAGATTTCCTATCCGCTCCTTCAACATTTTTGGAAGTGTTACCAATGTAGCCACACACCTCAAGTCTATGATGAAAAATGCAATAAAAATAATGAAGCAACTTTTTTGTTCTGAGTAACACTACCTGGATAGGTAGACTGTAAATTAGGTCCCTAAGTTATGGAGCATATATGACTTTTGGTGTCCCCTAAGGAGAGCAATATTCTCTTGCAACACATTTAGTAGGAAGATTTCACTTAAGCTTCACATGAAAACTCTACATACCATATCAGCTGGCTGATCAAATAATATTCAAATTGTTGACATAAATAGTCACACTGAATTTACTCTATATTGTTTATGCCACAATGAAGGCAGCCAAGAAACTACACTGATTGTGACTGTGAGCTTTTCTAAAATCAGAACTTTTCACACTTAATTTTTCATTTATTGATATCGCCAACAATTACACGACGATGTCATGATGTCAGACACCTAACACTGTAGCTTTAACATTTACCATGATCATGCTTATAATTGTATTATCATATCAAAGATGTACAATATAGTTCAATGAACAGCCCCAACAGAATTCAATTTTAAGCTATAATTTTCATCAAAAATCTATTTATGTCAAGACGTGGGTCTTTGCAAAAGTAATTAAACTGACACATAAAGTACCGTGTTTCCTTTCTTGTAACAATTTGAATGATTATAATTTTATGTTAATGACTAAAGAAGCAGAAATTAAGTACGGTAAGTAAGAGATTTCAAAGAGGTTAGTCCTTCATTTGATTCTGCTGACTGATACCACATATCATAAAAAAAAACTTATGGTGATACCACTGGAGTAAAATTATATCGACATATAGCAATATCACCATTATCATGACAGCCCTACATTTTATATCAAAATTCTCCTTAATTTGTAGTAGGGCTGCAATAATGACTGGAATCTGTCAACGAAGGGCAACACTTAAAGCTGGACTACAAAGGCTTGGGCCCTTGTGGCAAAGCTCCTGGGAGCTATATGATTTGAGTTATATTTTTCATAGAAAATCATGTTTTAAAAAATCTAAATATTTCTACTGTAAACAGCTACATACTGGCCAATCTTGTTCAGGCCACACATTATAAAAAGGTCTGGTCTATGTATTACTTAAGAAGGAAAGTGGAGTTAACAATTCAAGTTCAAAATTAGCAGTAACATACCGTTCATATCATCACCTCTAGCTTTTGATATCTCCTGTTGATGCACTGCCATAACATCCTCATCAGCTTCATCAAGTATCTTGACATACTGCAGAATGGCTTTCTTTAGTTCACCTTTGCAATTTCTTTGGGTTGTTCTTGAGAACTCATTAAGAAGCTGAAATTAGGCAACACAAATTACACACTTAAGCCATACTTTGTATAATCAGCTTCACAATTAAATATTAAAATGACCTACGTTGAAGCAAGCTCTAAAAATTCAGCAATAAGTCACAATGAAGATTTAATGTAACCACGGCAGGGATGTGCTTATTTGATTCTGAGTGCCGTGTATTCTGATTGCGTCCTGGGGAGGGATCTTATTGCAGGGTCCAAGTTCTGATATCGATGTTATCGACTCAACACTAGATGCAACTGAATGATTTTGAATTGTTGTAGGAATCTTTATAATGGGATAGGAAACTGCAAACAGCGCCAGGTATTTTTGTCGTTTAGGATAAGTGCCGGGTGAAATGCGCCAGTGCCAGGTGTCAACACCCAGCACCGCCCAGCCTGGGCACATCCCTGCATGGTGAGAGTCTACTACAAGGCATCAGATAAGAAAACCAATTTGAAAATACTGTTTAGTCTGTATAATGGTTGAGAAAACATGGCTTAGGATGCACGCAAATAGCAGAAAAGGTTGCTTAAAATCAAACACCAACTCTTCAGAGAGTTTTGACTAGTTTTCAAATATACATTTCTAAGGTCAGACGGCGATGAAGAGAATCATTTCCGAACGAAGGATCATCAGTGCTTTTGAATGAGGTTATTTTGAATAAAAATTATTTGCAATTTGAAATATTTCTTTTAGAGCAGTCAAATGTGTTGAGAAACTATCAACAATCAAGTGCACTAACTTACTCTAAAGTGCCAGGTGTGCAATAGAAAAAAGGAACACCGCCGTTCAGCATGAACACCTGTAATAATTAACAAAATTTGCAATCATAGTCCCGCTGCTGATCTTTTGTCACTGTTTGTTAATATCACATTATATGCAGAGCAGATACTGGTCGAGGATTTTAGATCGAGGTCTTCCAGCCAAGTGGGTGTTATCACTCAAGAGCAAGGGGCGGCTTGGGCTTGTTGACAGGCGAGCACACACACACAAACACACTCAATGGCACAGAAACACTGATGTACTGCCATGGCAACTAATGAGCATAAGGACTGTTACTCATTTTCCAGTATACACTTACCTCTTCAGAGTCAGAGAGAAATGGATATTTTTCTCTCCACAAGTACAGCTTCTCTGGATGGTTAATCACATCCTGTCTTCTTGTGAAGAATGTTTTTTTTTTTTTTTTTTTGTTTCACAATCATCGAATCATGTGCATGGTAACGCGTGTTAGTGCATACATAATTGCAAACACCTGTGCTACAATAGCAGTGAGCGTGGCCACTGACTACATTGTGAATTGTGCATTGCGCGGTGACTGCTTAGTATTCGCAATAGCATCTTCATCAAACAGCTCATACGGTAAAGACGCGCTCGTAGTGGGGACGCGCTTGTTTTGGTCTGCCCACACATATTCATTGCTGTTCTTTATAACGACCGAACCCCTCCAATAAAACAGAACTATTTTTACCCATAAACACACGAACATATTGGCCAATGATTTGCTCCGAATCCCCACCATGGTCTGCGCCTTCCACTCTGTATGTTGGACTCTGTATTGTGATGCAATCGTTTTCATGAGGTTGCTAAGATAACATAACTTTACCGAACGTTACATTAGTTCCACATCTAGATGCGCGCCGTAGTGTAGGGTCTGTGCCGCCAATTGCGTGATAAAAGTCAGGCGAGGTGTTGCGGCATTTTTCCTTCGAATATCATTTATGCCGAATTGTTCGGGTTTTTTAATGGGGTGTGAGATGATATTTGTAAAATACTGTATCTAATCTTGCAATACACAACCATTTTTTATGGTCGTGTCATGCCCACTATAACCGTTGACAATCTGTAACGTGAACTATGTCCTTGGTTGCCATGACAACCTCACATATCGGTACAACTTACAGTATCATGCCTAGGCTATTACACTTAAACTATCAGATTTTTGGGATGCGTCCGTTAAGTTAAAGTGAATACAATAAAAAATATGTGACCCTCTGTCACGTGACCTTTGACATTGGTTGCCATGGAAACTACATATTTTGGTAGAACTAGTCTACCCTATTATACTTGTGAAGTTTCATGTAAAATGAAGGTTATCTTTTGAAGTTTTAGTTCCAAATAGGGAAAAAAAGTGTTTTTTGCAAAATGTGACCTTTGGCCTCTGACCTTCGACCTTTTCTTCCGCGGGTCTGGGAGACAAGTTCCCACCCTGGGGTACCCATCTACCAATTTTGAAAAGAATCGGTCCAGCCCACTAGGAGGAGTTTGAGGGACAAAAACGTTGTTTTACGAACAAATTATCACTTGAAATTTTTTTGGTCCACTCTACCACTTGACTTTGACATCTGTTGCTATGGCAACCACATATTTTGGTAGGTCTAGATTCAATCAGCTTATGTGTGAAGTTTCGTGTCAGGTGAACGTTTCGTTTTTTAAATATAGCAGAAAATGTGATTTTCACCGAATTTGACCTTTGACCGGTAACCTTTGACCTTCACTTCCGGTTGTGTATCAAAATGCAATTGTTCCACCTGAGGTACCATCCTACCAAGTTTGAAGAAAATCGGCCCAGCCGTTTACAAGATATTAAGAAAACAAAATTGGACACACACACACACTCTTCCACCAACACACACACACACGGACAGGTTTTGACCCCTCTCTCAGCCATGGACCTTCAGTCACCCCGGGGTACCTCACCATGGGTTAGACCGCGAGACTAGTATATAGCCCAATAGGCAAAGTGACTACAATATCTCATCCTCCTCACGGAGCGATGAGATAAAAAGCTGGAAGCAAACATCGACTCCCTGCATGAGTCCATTAGATGGCAATGCCCTTCTCTCAGCAATAACAAAGACTTGTTCAGGCTGTTGCTTTGGTCCCAAAGCCAAAATGAAGGGTTGTGTTTGCTGCAACTTTTCCAAGAAAGAAGGGATGTTGGTGCCAATCTGAAAATTGAAAATGCAAATATATAAGTATTGGAAGAAATCATTTAAACACAATGTATACATATGTATATATGGCTCTTACAAAACATTTCTGTAAAGCTATGTAAACCTAATGCAACCTTTGCAATATATATGTATATATACAGATATAAACTGAGATACAGGATATAGTGTATGAAAACATGAGAATTTTTGTGAGAACTGGACCTTCAAAGGGGCCAAACTCTCACCCCAAACTACAGTTTTGTTACGGGGGTACAGAAACTAATTCAAACGATGCAGAGTACCATCAGAGCTACTAACATCCACATCTGGATGAGGATGAATTTCAGACAATTGTGGGAGAGGCTTAAGTAAGAAGGTTTGGAGAATTAGTACTGGTTGGGGTGAGAGAACTGGGCCTGGGTTTAACTTAAAGGCCCTATAACTGTTTTATGTAGAAATGTGTAAGACTATCCCCAAGTTCGATTTGTGACATAATATGTTTGCTTTTACTTCACTGTACACCAACTTATGTATGTATCAGTCAACACACTAACCACTTATTCATATCTTAAAAGCAATAGGACAAATATCATCTGAAGCATTTTATTGTTTTTGTTTCCCCTTTTCCATTGGCAGATTTGACCTTACAGGTGGATCCTGCATTATAAATATGTATATACACACCACTGAAATAAAGAAAATTGCAGAACATGCACAGGATTTTGCTCAACAGTGGCATGCCCCCAAATGAAAAATTAGAAGTAACAAGAGATGGTTACATAATTTCTGTTTAGGACAAACTCTTCACACACACACACACACACACACACACATACATGTATACGGTAGCAAACGGGGACATGCATTTCGAACTGACTAAATGAGGACACAATAAATGTTCCTTTTTTGTGGCTTAACACTTGTGCTATGTGCATAGCATTAATAATGCAGTATAGAACTTGGACGTGGGTGCTGCCTTTGGCTTTATCTTCAACTTCTTCACTTTAACCATCTACATACCAAATAAGGACACACATGTGTGTTCAGACTGGGGACTCCTTCAAACACACACATGAACCAACTGGGGACTCTTCGAAACACACACGTACCAATATTACAATTGGGGACTGGATGTCCATATGAGACTCTCTAAGTGTGGTCACAACTTGCTGTTTCAATGGTAGACAGGTCTTTTCGAGTTTTCAAACCATTAATGTAGCCAAAAACAACTTAAACAATAGTACTTCTATGTGGGAAATTCTTCTTGATATATTTATTTCCTATTTCCTTTCTTTTTACATGTATACAGTAGCAAATGGGGGAATGCGTGCATTTTGAACTTAATGAGAACGCAATAAATGTTGTTTTTTGTGGCTTTACACTTGTGCTATTTGCATAGCATGGATAATACAGTATAGAACTTGGAAGTGGATGCTGCTTTGGGCTTTATCTTCAATTTCTTCACTTTAACCATCTATATACCAAATAAGGACACATGTGTGTTCAGACTGGGGACTCCTTCAAACACACACATGAACCAACAGGGGACTCTTGGGAACACACACGTACCAATATTACAACTGGGGACTGGATGTCAATATGAGACTCTCTAAGTGTGGTCATAACTTGCTGTTTCAATGGTAGACATGTCCGTTCGAGTTTTCAAACCATTAATGTAGCCAAAAACAACAATTTTAACAATATAGTACTACTATGAGGGAAATTCTCTTTGATAGATTAATTTCCTACTCCTTTCTTATTGTATATGTCAGTAATGCTTAATTTGACTTTTGGTATACAGGGAAAGAACCCCAAGGTGTAATCAATTACCAGGCGTATTTGAGCAGAATTAATCACTAGGGGTCCTAGTGTCTCAGAGTTTTCTCCAGTGTCAGAATGTCCTTGGTTTTCAGTTGTCTCTATATGATAGAGATGAGGTCAACGAGGGTGACTCTTAAGGGCAATTGACATGTTTCAAATGGGGGCATAGCCAGACCTGAAAAATATTGTGAAGTTACATGACAAGAAGTAATGAATGTTATTTGGGGACAAGTAGACAATTGTCAATGCATAAACTTTAGATATTACTCTTGGCTGGGAAATTAGCTTACCCTATAACAATATTTGGCAGGACTACATTTTTATTGATGGAAAGCCACCACGGCAGTTACTGTAACTAAATAAATAGCCCCAGACAGCTCTATTATCATACCACTGCAAGCAATGATTTTGATCTTGAATGACCTCAAGAAAGTGCTTTTTGATGATCACAGTCACTAGCTCAGCACACATGATGATAATACTGTGCACACTGGTTAACCAGTAATTTTAATCTCTCCATTTAACCATAAGCAAAATGTAACACTTGGGGTGACGTATCATGTATGTCTGCACTTTTTAATGCACGTAATGCAAATAAAAACAACACAGACTTTTCCAGGTATTTTACTTTGCATTTTATTGAGTTCCTTAAACAACTGGTGTCATAAAAGCAAAACTCTGTAACAGTTTGCAACAACCAACAGGTCTCATTTCTTTGAGAGTAGAAATTATTCATAACACATAAATGGAGAACATTGATTATTTGTTTTGCATAACACCCAACTTGGAATACATTAAGGAGCGATATTGGTCAAAACTTGATAATATGTACCGCCATCATACTGCTGTCAACGTCGATCTACACTAACCCCCACTAAGCCCTGGAGGGGGGGGTTGGTGCCAAATTACTTGGGGCATGCAACCACTAAATGTCCTTTCAGAATTAACAATTCTTGGCAATGTCCAACTTGTACCTGATAAATTCCCATAATGTTATGGACCAGGAATTGTCATCTCTATAACTTCACATTGTGATCTTTACAGCCCTTAAGGAATATCACCAGTCCAATGTTTTTGGTCAAACAGGAAACTCATATCTACTAGAATTTGAAATATTGCCTCTATTGAAGCTACAACACACAAGACCCTGGATGGTTAATAGCTCAGTCAGCTAACTACTGAGACTGATGTTCAGTACTAAAGCAGTCTCATGCTTTGGAAGTCTGCATAAAATACCATTAGGAAAGGGCCAATCACTGCATATGGGTCCTACAGACTGTCCTTTTGGCAAGGCGGCCTGCATGACATAGTTCTTTCCACAATTAAATTTAAAGTGGCTAAAGCACCACAACTATCAAAAAGTATTCACTTACAGTATAAACTACAGTATTCATAGCATATAGGCTTTTCTTGGCCAAGCCCAAACTTGTAGTCTGATCTAATCTTGTGCTTGTGTGACGATTGAATTCAAAGTTAAATGACCACTACACTGTTGAGCTGGCATACAATAGGACAAGGAGGCACAGTCCTAATCTTGCTAAATCAATAGTGTGAATCAAAGAAATAAGTTATATCTCCCACCTTATAAAGCCTATAACACTTTGGGGTTGTCTTTGGCATCAGAAATTTATCCCAGAAAACAGGATGTTAGTGAAGGGCAGCATAATACTATGAAGGAGACTGCATTCTAAAGGTATCTGAGATAAATAAAAAGGACAAGTTTTCTTTTGTTCTTCATGTCTTTCTCAGTTTTCTTTAGGTAACTTCCAACCCCTGCACTTTTTGCTTGGACAAAAGGGCATGCTTGAAACAATGGTGAAGTTTGAAATGAATATGGAGGAATTTTCACATCAATGCATTACAAATGCAAAATCCTGGTGGCAATAGCTCTTCGATTCTCTTCAACTGTAATCCATAATGCTACATGAATCTAGCTAGCATTAACAACTCCGAAAATGAAAGAAATGAAAGAAATACCAAAACAACAATTCAAACAATTCTTAAATGACAACATCCTTTGAAATATAGTACAGAGTACTCCTACTTTTGGCGAAGAACATGCCACAAATACAATGCCCACTTCAAACACACAGCTGGACATTTCCACAGTAAATAGGTACATATCATGCAATATATATTTTGAAGCACTAATCTCCCAAAAGGAACAATGGTTCTAAAATTTCTTTTAGTCATTCATAATGACTATAGATCTGATCTGAGGAATAGAAAAGACAAAACTAGTTAAACTTTTACAGAAAGTTTGGCATAATTTTTGACCTGAAATCTAGCATATGGCATCTAAAAAAGAATTTGAAATCAAAAATCAGTAACTTATTTAAAAGTATGTATCTTCAATTTTTATCACTTGTATAGTTTGGCATAGAGAGATGCCTTGTGTCTGTCTGCATTTGAAGGGGATTTTGCTGCTTATCCATCTACATTTCATTACAACAAAAAATAAATCTTTTTTTGCCTTACCAACTTAATTTCTTTTTAAGCTTCAATGATTCTGACATAGTTGAAAGAGAAATAGCCTTTCAATTTTTGATGGTCAAGTCATACTGTGGGAATGCCCAGCTATAACCTGAAAGCCTTTGTAATCTTAGAAAAAAAAAACAATTCAAACACTTTTTCAAGACAAAATCCATTGGAACGAGCCAGTTCAGAATTACAGTGGCTTCTAACAGGTCAAAGGTCATATGGGTACTCTAAAAGCAAATACCACTACACAGCATGTTATGAGTACAGGACTCCACAGTGCAACCCAAAAGCAACACCTTAACTCTTAGTGCACATACATGATGCATGTTAGCCAGTGGAAAAAGTGCCAAGACACATTCAGAAAAAAATGGTATGAAAAAAATTAAAAACCTTAAGCTCAATGTAAATATTTAATACATTTTTGCTGAACGAGGAGGGTCTTTTGCACAAGTGTTGGACCAGGGAGGTAATTGTCAACAGTTTTCAGTACTCAATCCTGCTAATGTGTGCTAAGTGGAAAGAATTTTTTGCCACTGGTACAAACATGTATGCAGTTGGGAGCCCCTTGTTCAGATGCTGCACTTACAATTTTTAACTTGACCATGGGCCCAGCCTAACACGGAGGGCTGTGTCTATGCCTTCAAACTATTGTTTTATAAAATACTTGTGTAGATTTTTTGAGAGGGTGTTGGCGTATGCCATACAAGGACTAATCATTTCATGCAACTGTTACTGCATTATAGGTTGAGTATAGTTTCTACACCTATCTTTGAATTATCAATATCTCATAAAGCCAATTCTAACAGGTCTGGGCTGGAAGTAGCTGGCCATAAGTGTAGTAGCTCCCTTGACCAGGGTGGAATACAGTCTTTTATGTGGCTGTTCATTATGACCCCAAATGGTTACCTACCTAAAACAGATTTCAATCGTCTTAGGCCTACTTATCAAGTTGTGTATACTTAATTCTATGGTTAATAATATCAACGGTATCACTTCACCACATAGCCTATGCTAAATGACATGACATTGTACGCCATCCCTATGACCCCTGACCTGAAATGCACAGTTACAAGGTGAAACTGGTTTATAAGCACAGTACTAACTGAAAACTCTTAATGTTGGCAAAGAACACACAAACAAATACAACTTCAAATGTACACCTATGATCTCAAACCCTTTTCGATCTTGCCTTACAGTAGTTCCGTACAAAATCCTTCACGTTGCGCCACGTCCGTCCTTCCAGGCATGGATGTTTGAGCAGAACTTTTCGATTTCTGTCTTTCCTGGCAGTTGGTTAAGGGCTATTTGTCGTTTGGAAAGCCTTGAGTACGACTTCTTTCTCTGATTTTGTCCACTGACGCCTTCGACTTAACTGCCTTCCTACAACAGAAGTAAATTTAACTTTTATATAGCAGGGTTCCCACACTTTTCCTTCAAACAAATTCCAGATCTTTTCAAGACTTTTCACAACCCTGAGTCAAGTTTTCTAGACCCATTTCTGGGCCACTGGCTGAAATATGCAGTTTTCAGGAAGAAGGGGTACAGCAGGTAAATGAAAGTAACAAAGTTTCTTGGTTTAGAACAGTGTCAACTTTTACTGGCATTCATCAGATGTGACAACACCACCCTCATTCCTTCTCATCAGACTGTCACTTAATCTCATCATCAGTCCCCATTGTCACAAAGTAGTTCTTTCCACCTATATATGTCATCCAAATTTAGCCCCACCATTTGAAACAAAATTTTTACTTTTTACTTACATCACCCATTAAGTTCAGAATCAAAGCTCTGACTCCTAGAATCAAGCTCATCTTGTAACCTAAGGATAGAGATTAAAGTAACCCAAATTTTTCCAAAATCAGGGGTGCAAATCCTGAGGTGGAAAGCCCAAATGCAATTACTCCCCTCCCCCGATTTGAAAAACACTCAAATTTTGGTCATTTTTCTAAACTCTTAACTAAGGACTGATTAAAACTACTCATTGACCATACATATACGTTCCCCCCCTTTCCACTCTTAAACATAGAAATGGTGCAGTGCACTCTGTGCTACAACAGGTACGGAGCAGCATGAGTGACACATCATTGGCCAAAAGTGGCCTCCATTAAGTGTGTGAAAAATGCCTGTCGGAGGCCAAAACAAAATTTACATTGACCATGGCCGTGATGGTTGTCGTGAAATAATGATGAATTCAGTTTTTGAAGGTACTACATTAAGTACGTAAGGCTAATCATGTAAAAGTTTGTTTAAATAGAACTACTGCCATAGGCAACTATGCGGAAGTGATGACTCTACAGTATAAACAGGACTGTCAGGTCATCCGAAGACAGCATTTTACTACAAGCTGTTGCTGCAAGAACATTCTGCTTGTATAAACATAAATGTACAACACAAGGAAACAAGCAGGCTTGAATGATATCAGTTGAAAACAGTAACAGTGATTGGAAAGCATTATAAACTGGTCCACTTTAAAGGTTTCTGCCATCTTTCCTGCAATCGTTTGCAAGCTACCAACTACCAGCACACCCAAAATATGAAGATACTGCACTATAATCTTATCTCCAATTTTTTATCATTCAAGGGCATGGATCCATCTCCAAAGGAGGGGAGGGGCTTTTTACAATTTGCAAATTGCCATGCTGGGCCCCCTCCCTTTTGAAGAAAAAAATGGAATATGGATGTATATGGTATTAGTCATTTTTTGATGCCATTTTTGTGCACTATTTAGAATTTAAATTTAATGTCAATTTGTAATCTATGTTATAATTGTCTTTAATTCTTTTTGTGGTATCATTTATACATCAGAACCAAGGAGTTGTGCAGAAGTCCTGATGTACTGAGGCATCAGTGTACTATAAGTTAATGGCCACAAAGAGAAATTAGCTTGAAATAACTTTTTTCATGTTTTGACACAATTGAAAATGTGTGTATGTCACTAGATATCATACAAACCAAACTCTTCTGGAAAAGCAATAGCATGTATTTCACCATTTTTGTCAGTCACTTACGTTTTCTTTGTTTCTGTGATGTGGGATCTTCATCTTCATCTTCATCTTCATCTTCACTTGTGCTACACTTTGCAATGTCTGCACATAAAGAGACAGATGGAGCAAAGCTGAACAACACATTTCATTGCAAGTAATCAAATTAAGGGTTTACATTTATTGCCATCTCTAAGGAATAAGCAATAGTTGGTCTCTTAGCTATGATCCTAAGTTTTTGGTTGGAAGCATAAAATGACTTGAATTTGAGCATTGCATTTTGTCCACAAAGTACCCCAATATAGCTTTTTAACCTGTTCAAACAGAATGATGCCTGGTACCTTTTTTAAAATTATAGTGCAAGTTAAAAGAACACATACAGAAATCCTCAACTGCAGAAAACACAAACTGCACAAGACATGATAGTCAAGTATAACAACAATGATGTCAAGATTTTCTGTGCCAGGTAGCCCTTCAAAGTTCTTCAAAGTAACCTGACACCAAACAAGGGGGAGTCCAGTGACTGTTTTATGATGAACAGTGACTGTTAGACCCCTGAAAAATGGTACCAAGTACCACTGGAGTCATAGAAAGTCTATAGTGTCATGGCAATAGACTCAAGTCAAACTTGCAAGCATGTAAGCAAGCCGAGCCTAAAATATTTTATTAAATGCAATTTAAAATTCATTAGAGTACTGCGCACAAAAGACAAATTGAACCACATGGCCAGTACATATGTCATTAGAGGACAATTCGGACTAGGAAACAAGAGAATTGTGAACTTTTCATTCCTTTTTATACAGCATTTGATACTAGATTGCCAAGAGACCAGAAACGCCTTTCTTATACTTCCATGGATTAGTGAAGCTGAACTTAAGAGAGTCTCCCTTCACACTGAATGTGTTTCCTAAAACCACCATTCAGGTCTGTGGCCAGATGAGGATATAGGAGGGGTGTGACTCAGGTGCTGACCACCCATATGGAAAACTGAAACAAAACGAACTTTTCCATTTGTAGCCTTAGTATTTAGGATTATAGGCAATTTTTAACCAAATATAATCCCAAACATGTTTATTAAAGAATGCATCTTGTTTTCTATGACAATATTCTTCAATTACCATAACTTTTGTGCACTATGAGCGCTCATCACCATAGGTTAAATCATGGTTAGAAGAAAGCAAATTTTTCAATTCTGGATGATTTTTGATTGACAACATAGCCTACATTATGCAACATGCACATAATGTTCTGTGTTCTGTATATAGGATGTTCCTCGGGATATAAGCAATGTGATAGGGTTTGTGTTGGCACCAAAGGGCTCTAAAAGTTTGGAAGAGTCTTAAGTCAGTTGGAAAAATTGAAATTGTCTAGGGTGAAGAGGCATGTTTTCCATAGAAATCCAAATTTGTAACTTTCTCTAACATTAACAAAATATCTGTAAATCTTCTTTTTAACAAAGATCCCCAAAATTTTTTAGCACGCTTTGCAGGTTTAAACTTTGCGTTTGGCATCCTTTCAGCAAACAACGGTTTATGACAGGGTTACAGTTGATGGTTTCCAAATGGGAGGTTAGTCCCCTTGTCGCTTGTTGGGTGTATCTATTCACCATCCCTTGCTGAATCTGCTAACAGGTTTTACCATACAGGGATTCCACCAGAAACACAAAAAAGGGGGATTAATTACTGCCAAACCCCAAGTTCACACCAATGCTGTCCTAGGCTTAAGTTACTAGCGAGTTCAGGGGGATAACAGCTTGCTTCAAGGCCTCTGTATTAAAGCTGCAATTTGAAGGGTTTTAAAGGCCATTTATTTGAGTGGGTTCAAACACTGCTGCAAAAGTGTCTTCCTTTTATGGAAGAAACAAAAATATTGACAATTTTGTAAGTTCTATGGAAATGAAAAGGGGGAGGGGGATTTTACCCACCTTGAACCAGAAAAGGGGGACAAATCCCCTGTTTCCCTCTGGTGGAAACCCTGCCATAGGAAATAAATTCCCTTCAAAATGGACAAAAATAAAAATACATGCACACGTAGGAATCTGAATTTTGCCTAACATGTCTCCACAGTTTAACTGTAGAACTGACTCAACTCAAGTGACTGTTTGACTTGACTTGGGTTTTTATTATGACATGACTTGACTAGGCTTGGCTTCAAAAAGTGGCTGACTTGACTTGAGCAATGTTGGAAATGACTTTACTTGTGACCTGACTCAAGGGTGACTTGTTACAATGCTGGTTTGAGCTATGCTTGGACTAACAAGCTTACATACGTTAGGCCCTGACATTTGACTTTAAAGTAACACCAGCATCGCACCAAGTATAAAATTCACAAAAGTTCGTAGTCAGCAGGATATGGCCAAGAGCAATTCAGCCTCATAGCCTTTGCCTAGCAAATCCAAAGATATGTCTATTTTAAATTTAAATACAGAGAAAGAAATAAGCAAACCCTGCAGATCTCTTTACTATCCTAGATGAAAAAATTGGGCCTTTTTAATGTTAAGCATTGAACTAATAGCTCCACTGGTAATTTTCAAAGAGTCATGATCATTGCATGCTTATATTGACCTCAATAACAACTTACTTGAACCAGTGTATGAATCTTGTAAACATGTCAGAGATAGAATGACTCTCTGGATGAAGTGTAATTTTCAATCCTTTTTTAAAAGCTGTTTTCAGAAAGAAGCAATATCAACTTTCCTGTGACTAGAACTTAACAATGGTTTACATGTGAATTATTTTCAGTGGCATACCTTTCTTTTGTTTCTTTGATGTAGACGTAGATGGACTTTCACCATTCTGTGATGCTGCACTCTGCATGTCTGCAAATGTAAAGCAGGTGAAACAAAGTTCAATAACCAGTTCACAAAACAAATTGCCTCTTTACTTGGGCACAAAGATGGCCTTGTATAGAGATGTCAAGATCTATTGTTATTTCTTGAGATAAGTCAGTTCACCTGCCTGTCCTGGGCCTAAATAAGTTCCTGTGCACACAAATGAGCCAATATTCGGACATTCCTGTGGGCAATTTTCAAGCACTGTCACTTAATGAAGAGAAATATTTCACCATTTTCAAAAGAAGACAGATTGGATGCAGAGCATTGCACACACTTCCCAATACTTATCGAACATGCAGTGAACACACAATCCACTGTATGCCCAGAGGACACATTGCAAGCACAATAGTGCTCGCCTCAATGGACTGAGTCCAGGGTATGAACCCCTCTGCCTCTCTAAATGTGCACAATATATGTAGAAATCACTTTGGTGCATGCAAAGATTGATGTTATTTTCCCAAAATATCTGTTTTATTTTAGAAATGAGTTTTAGTATCAGTATAAATATCAAAAGTCAGAAAATCAGAATGTTCTCATTGTTATGGTTTTTTAAAAAATGGAACAGTTGACAAGTATGATTGTATCAATTGTAATAGCAACTACCTGAGGTAATCTTACACCTTAAATTTTAAACACACTCAGAGGCCATTATTCAAGTATTGTTTCCAATATAAATCCCCAACAAAATTAGCATAAGGCAATTTTGTACATAAACTAACCTCACTAGATGAACAAGTATAGAAACAGAGAGACACCTACCTGGTATAATGATACAGAAGCTTGCACCAGTTGGCAATGTGTAAGTTGCCTTTGCTGCTTGTAAACAATTTAGTAAGGCTCCTATATACCTTTCCCAATATAGTAGTGCTGGGACCCAATACATGTCGGAAAAAATACCCTTAGAACCATCTCGTCAGTTACTGTTCTCAGTACTAATTATATGCCCATTTAAGCATTTTAAAATGACCACGAAGGTTGACATTTGATAGCACTTTATCTCAGAATAAGCTGAAAGGGGATGTAGCCCTTCAGTGCACTTTAAGTAATTTGATTCCCTTTTTGCCAGCACTTACTTCAGGATTTGTTGTAAGTTGTTATTTGAACCTCAAAGTTGTTGGGTTTCTATTGTACCAGAATGGTAATCAAATCTGCTGCTCATTGAAGCAGCTAATACGACTGGTACTATAATTGGGAACCACAGTTTTTCCCTAAAAACTGTGGTAGTCATGACGGATCTCCTTAAAGGCTAATATCCCATAATGAGTAAATTTTCCCTTACCATTCGCAATGAGGAAAAGCGGTTATGAATATTGATCACATGAGTATAAATTGCAAAAAGCCATTCAATCCACTCTTTCAGATATCTTACAAATGAATTACCTAAAGATAACCTCATCAACCACCTGTTGATATTTTACACAAGAAACAAACTGTTACTAAAAATTATCAATCATAACTTATGCAATGCATGCATAGATTTGACAGATAATTGACAGGCAAACAGGACACACCTACACTGACTATCTTGTTACAATTACTTCTGCTAAATTTTAATGCATTATTGTGAATCTTCATTATCCGTGCGAAAATGCTTTACAAATATTTGTTTCCAAATGCACTCATCCATCCCAGTAATACAAAAACACACCAACTGAATACTCTTTTCATTTTACCTTTTTCATCTGTCTTTCTGAATGATTCATCATTATCTTCGGCATCAGTCTCCTCTCCACTTGATTCATTGCTCTCTGAACAACAAAAAGTAAAACATTTTTAAGTACAAGGAGCTTAAGTGAAACGCAAGATGTAAACTGCATTGCCACAATCAGTACAACACTCACATGTGAAAGTTGTACTATTTAAAATGGATCCATTTCACAATGGTAAAGTTACCCATCAGAACAACGATCTTGAACAAGAATCTTCAATATCTTAAGAATCTTAAAATTGGTAAGATGTTCCAAAAAGCAGCCTGGGCCTTGTTCCTGGTAGATTCATGCCCAGTGAAAATTAAGTTTGAACTGCCATGCAAAAGACTTGTAAAAACTAAGATTGAGGATACTTTTAAAAAACTGGGCCCTAGACTTTAATGCAGTCATCCAACATGTGCAAGTATATGTCCCTTCATTCATACTGTACCTTCACTTGGATCCAATTCGATTTCTTCAGCTGGATCTAACTGTATTTCATTCAAACTTTTGCCAGCACTTCTGCTCACCACATTGTTTTCCATGGAGAGGAGTATTTTGGATATTTTGGCAACTTGTAAAGTTGCTTCAGGTAGGCGATAAAATTCTCTGTGCACTCTCAGGTCGTGACCCATAAATTTTGCCAACATGTCAACTTCTGTCTCTGTCAGATTGAAAACTTGGCTGATAGTAGCAACATGCTTCCTGAGGCTAGTTGAGCGTAGTTGCATTGGGTTTTTGCCCCACATAAGATGGAAAACTTGCGAATGCAGTCAGAACCACGAATGTGCCCGGTTGAGAATGACCCAACACGAGGAAACAAGAAATTATTTTCAGGACTGACACCAACTTGTTCCCTAAAATTCAACAGAATGTTGAGTGACTCTTCCACATGCTTTGTAAACAGTACTGGCACAGTTCGGCCTTTTTTACCAACAATCTCTACTCTTTTTAAGGATTTACATAGTTCCTTCTCAAAGTCACTTAAAGCAGCAGACAGACTGTCAGATGCTTCTGACACTGATCTCTTCCCATAATCCTCAACTGTCATTTTTGAAACTTCACCCTGACGTCTTCTGTTAAAGAGCATCAATGACGTCAAGGTAACTTCATTCAAAGTCTTCCAAGAGGTCAAAAGTGATTCTCCTTTTGCTAGGTTTGCCTTTTCCTCTTCACCAGCTTTCTTGAGATAGGTTGTCAGGCAATTAATGTCTTCTGCAAGTGGTAACCTTTTTGGCTGATTTCTTTTTGTTTCTGTGAAGGTTCGATGAGCATGACGGGAAATGTCCTCTGTCCACTTCATCTCACAAACAGCAATGAAGTTTGTCACCTGGCTTACTGACAACATATCACTGGATATCAGTGCTTCTGCCTTCAGAATTAGAGCGCACTTTTTATCGTATGTCCAACTTTGAGTGCAAGGCTAGGCACTTTATACAAGTGGCTAGCAACATCAAAGCCTGCTATGTTCTTTGCAGCTGTTACAACGATGTTATACTTTGATGGATGAATAAAGTCAGCAAGACTACTGTTTGGTTGGTTGCTGACAATACGAGCTTCTTTCAGCAGCCTCCCCATCTCCCGCAACTTTGTCCGGATGTAACTCAGCTGCTCCTTGTCATGGCCTAGTTTAGACATCTCAGAACGTGCTAGCTTAAGTATTAGGTCATCACTCTTTATGCACCTGGAAATGTCATCTGGCCTCAATGAGCTGAGAAGTTCATGAACCTCTGAATCACATCCTCCTGGCCTAGGTAAAAGCATAGTTCCCTTTCTAACCCTTTGGCCCCTCTTTTTTCCACCTCCTTTTCCCTTGTCTGCTTCATCCAAAGGACAGGAATGTTTCCACAAGAATTTTCTAGCATAGTATCCATAGCAGGTTGGACATGGCACAAAGTCTGTGGGATCTACAGATTCAGTTGGGCGGTACCTGACAATTAACTCACCTTCTCCTTTCTCCAGAACTGAGCTATTGTGAATATGGTTCCCAAGGTTTCTAAGTTTTGTAAGTTTAGCGGCTTTCAGCTTCTTATCTTTTTCGGACATCCAATCTGATACAGCCGACTCATCACCATGACTACCTTGCAGGTGACGGGGAAGTTTGGCCTGGGGTTGTTCACAGTAAAAGCAAATTTGCCTTTTATCATACTTCCTTCCATTTTCATTGCTTGTTTTCTTTACCATAATTTTTCCCCCTTGTGGCTGTTTTTGTGGATGTTTACCATGTCGTTGAGATTTGAATTGTATGAAATCTGACAATTCATCTGAATCAGAGGGTGGTACATAATCAGAAATATCTTCAGAATCTGATTCTGATGATGAGCACTCCAGGGAATCTGCAAATGACAATGAAAATAACATTTTACTGCATAAAATGAAGTAACCTCTGAAAAAGTTTTGGTTTATTCTTGGCAAAGCTTGAACTACAGCACCAATGCAGGCATTTGAAATAAGTTCAGGACAAAAGGTGTCACAAGGAGGTTATCTGTGCTTTGGATAATTTAATTAAGGCTGGCACTGGCCTTGCAGCCATCATTGAGGCCAGTTTTTGCAATGGGGATTCAGCCCTTCCATAGTCAAAATGTGCTCTAACAGAATGACAAATGACCTTGAAATTTATAACTGAAGCTTGTTTCTGACCTGGCAATTGCTCTCTCGGAACAAGATCCCTGTTAAGTTGCAGTGATTTATCAACTGAATCACTTCCTTTTCTATTTTTAAGAGTGAGAAATGGCAATGACAACCATTTTCAGTCAAGTCAATTTTAGTCCTTTTTGTATGTAAAGCTACACCCCAGGATTTTACTAGCACATTACTCTCAATTTCATTCTGTAGAAAATTTGTTCCTCTAAAAATCTCAATATAAAATGATGAAAAAATCAGCATGTTCTGGTTTCAAAAACTATGCACACTGCCATTTTACATACATCACATTTTTAACATTATGATTGGTTGGTCTTTTGTAATATTTTAGCTTTTCCACAAATGCACATTGCCAAATTCATTCTGGTAAACTGATTCAACATATATGACAATATTAGTCCTATTCTGAACTTCATTTCCATTCTCCTTACCACAGCTACTGTCCTTTCCTGATGGACCGGGGCTATAGTCTGACCTTGATGGACCTGGGCTATTGTCCTTTCCTGATGGACCGGGGCTATAGTCTGACCTTGATGGACCTGGGCTACCGTCCTTTCCTGATGGACCGGGGCTATAGTCTGACCTTGATGGACCTGGGCTGCTGTCCATTCCTGATGGACCAGGTATTATATCTCCGACATCAAGTGCTTCATCCTGCCCCTGCAGTCCATCATTCATAGCAAAACCTAAAGGTCCAAAATCACTTTCCACATACATCTGAGCCGCTTCATTACATGTTGCTCCTGAGTCCAAATCCAATGGTATGTCTGGAATGAATAAACGTAATGTGTTGAATTAAAGCACAAGACAAGATTACGTTTGCTAAATCCTCAACTAACAATAAATGGTTGTTAAGTAGTCAGTACTGCCGATTTAAGAGCGGTGGCCCACAATGAGAAATGGTGAGCCTCCTGTCCCTTTTCTTCCAGATTGGGACTATTAAAAACATGTGTGCACTGATTCAGGGGCACTAAACTGTTCTCCCTATGCCATTGTTTATGCAGACATAATGCACAATGGAAGAAGGTAGTTATGGAATGATCAAACAAAATTTGAACATTATGAAATCTTTCAGCAAGACAAGATTTGAATATTTAAGGTCTGTTTACATCTACCTTTAGCTGGCTTTGCTTACAATTGTGCATTAAAATCCCATGATGATTGATCCATCAAAATTCTCATATGTTTTACTGTTCATTAAACAAGTGCATCTTCAGTTTGAACAATCCTGAAATGAGGTATTACCTGTCCCTCTCCCCCGCCCCCCCGAAAAAAATATGATAAGTAGTGATGCAATGTCATTATTTCTTGGGTAAACCCTGTGCAAAATAACACTTAATTACTTGCAAACTGTTTTGTTCTAGTGGTAAAACAAGGGTTCAGATGAAAATTACATCTAGTGGTAGTATATGTGGTTTACTTTGGAAGAGGAGGGGCGCTTGAAATTAACCAGAGAGTTACATGTTCTAACTTGCTAAGTGTCAATTAGATATATCTTCCGAGTCAGGAGATATTCAAATGTAAATTATGTACCTAATTATACATCCCAGTTTATTAATCATGGAACTAAAATATATTTTTGATAAGAATTCATCTATATCATGAACGCATGAATACCAGGAAGAATATTTATAATAAGCCAAGTAAACTGAAGTGCTTACAGGTTAGGTTAGGTTAGGTTAGGTTAGGTTAGGTTAGGTTAGGTTAGGTTAGGTTAGGTTAGGTTAGGTTAGGTTAGATGGAGTTTTACGGCCCAGTTTCCAACCTATTGGTTCAAGTCAAGCCGGGAAATTAAATGTGCACCACGTTTTTCACACAAACCAAATGGGGACGAAGACAACTCAAAACAAGTGTTCCATTTGACAACACAAAATTGACAAATTCTCCTGTAGCACAATGTCCATGACTATAATATTTAAGGCATGAAACTACCATTAAGAATAATGGAAAAACACTGATACTGATCATCACATTACGGGATATTAGCCTTTAAGGAGATCCTTCATGGGTACCACAGTTTTTAAGGAAAAACTGCGGTTCCCAATTATAGTACCCGACCACTGGTTCATTACTCCTATTAGCTGCTTCAGTGAGCAGCAGATTTGATTACCATTCTGGTACAATAGAAGCCCAGCAACTTCGAGGTTCAAATAACAACTTACAACAAATCCTGAAATAAGTGCTAGCAAAAAGGGAATCAAATTACTTAAAGTGCACTGAAGGGCTACATCCCCTTTCAGCTTATTCTGAGATAAAGTGCTATCAAATGTCAACCTTCATGGTCATTTTCAAATGCTTGAATTGGCATATAATTAGAACTGAGAACAGTTCCTGACGAGATGGTTCTAAGGGTATTTTTTCTGACATGTATGACAATGATAAGTGTTGCAATTGACAGTAACAGCAAATAATGCTTACCTTCAACCTCACTACCATCTGTTTCACAACATTGAGATTCAGACCCAACCCCTTCACAGTCTTCTCCATCTTCACCTTCTTCTCCTATTTCCTTTGCAGAATTTTGTCTTGGCATAATCATACCTCTGAATGCTGACAAATTAAAATGGTTTCAATTGTTTAGTTAATTCATGTCAGAGAAATCATTAACCAAACTTAAGTAAAGCTTCAAAGCAAATTCAATAATCTGAAGTACCACATACCAACTGAGAACAATTTACTATGTTTATACATTAAAGCAAGCCAACTTGGCACATTGAGACGAAGTACCCATTAATGTAATATTCAAAAGGGATATCTATCAACTAATGTCAAAATTACTCTCCACACCAGGAAGCAGACTATAGTGGTTTCAAATATAAGTACTAGGCTATGTTTAGTAGTGAAAAGTACTGCACACATGTATACTGGGCACATAGGAATTTTAAATTAAAAGTACCAAAAACATAGAATACACCATCAGTTTATAGTGCACTGAGCTGCATTCACAGAATGCACATCCAGAATGTTTTCATAGTAATTACTAGAGAACATAAGCTTTAAGGATGATATTACGAAGGAAACATTTGAAAATTTGCATTAAGTTTGGATATCTAAACGAGAACAAATTGTAAAAATTCTGTTTTCAAAGGAGTTCCTCACATATTACACACTCAAAATACTATGCATAATAATACCGAGTTTTTTTCTTTTGGTTGACAAATACATTTAAAGAGGTTTGCATCTTGGATTCCTATGAAATTAACATTACTTTGAAAGAGAAAGCTATGAATGGGAGCTGTTCACAGAGAGGATAATCTGTCATTTCTGTGATATTTGATTCAAGTAATGGATCTCATGAAACAGGATATGTATGGCTTTAATTTTCAAATTACATTCATATTAACCAGCATTTGTCACTTTCTAAGACACTTTCTTGCATTAATCATATGATACAAATGTGTAACTGCACCAACTGAGACCAAATATTACATGTACACAATTATTACTGCATGGTAACAGGCAACATGAAACTGCTTAATTGCTTCCAGCAAGAAAGCATACAAAAGTAGGGCTTTACTAACTGGGGACAATAAACACATCTTTATATAATTTGACAACAATGAATTCTGATTACAATTAGTTATAATTAATTGCATTTACTTGATGGGTAGAAACTTGGAGGGGGAAGTTGATTAGTAAAATGCTCAAAGGGCTGGTGAATAACTAAGACACCGAGTTTCTTTTGAGAGAAATGAATATTTAACATTTAAAGTGTATCTCCAGTCAAAAATTCAAAATTGTATATTAAAAAAGCATGAAAAATGAATTCTAACAAACCAACTCCCATCTTCAAGGGACACTCTTGAGTTGAGATATAAAATGTGGAAATTTATTCACATCAAACAAATAAGTCCTTTGCTCAATGATATGTGAAATCCTTGTTGTATAACTCACACTAACTGCTTTGTTTCATTTTAAAGTTAAAAATGTTTTTATGACCTTGAACATTTCCTGTTTGCTTGACTAGCATGATGCAGAGAGAGGGCTTGATTAGTTAAATCACCTCCTTGTTAAAGTAAGAGTGCTATCACACCTTGGCACAAGGTGCAGTCACTTTTAGAAACACGAAAAAATACAAAGACTGCAAAAAAACTGTAAAAAGACTGTAAAACTGTAAAATGTACTATTTGAATTTGAGTGAATGAACTTCAACATTTAACATCTCATCTCAAGAATGTCCTATGAAGAGGGGAGTTAGACTGTTAAAATTCATTTTCTATGCTGTTTAATATATAAATACATTTTGAATTTTTTGACTTAAAGTACACTTTAACCAGCAGATACTGTGATATTCCACACATCAAGTTAAAAATCAAAAGCATGGTAGTGAGAAGATCAAATGATTTGTACCCTTAAAAGCAGGTTACACTCACTAGGGAAACATTTGCACACTGTCACTAGTGAAAGATGGTTGCAACTTTCGTGTAGAAGCAAACAATTTTTACCTCTAACTGCAATTGCATCTTCTTTTAAACGTTTTTCTTCACTCCTGTCTCCTTCAAGGTCTCCTTTGTCTAGTATGTCCATGTCCTCTTCAGTTTGTTGTTCTGCCAGATTCACATCCTGTATTCCTGTAAAATTAACATTGATTTGAATGTGAAAGAAATGATCAAATGTCACTGACACGGGTCAAAGTTTAGGGAAGATGCTTGGGAGATAAAGAGGACTAAAGGAAGAAAATGGGATTATTTCTTAATCCTGGGTTTGGTCCCTGAAAGATAAAATGGGGCTTCTTCAGTTCAATGTACAATAGCAAGGCACTTGTTACACAATCATCTTTTATAGACCACTTAGCTGAAGGTCGGTAGAAGCATTGACTGGGAGCTGTTCACAGATCAGATGATGTCATATTCCAGACTTTGATTCAAGCAATGGATTCTATGAAACAGGATATACTGTATCTCCTGGCTTAAAATAACTACATTTTATTTATATTACATGGCATTTGACACTTTCTTACTTTAATCAATTTATACAAATATGTTACTGCATGAAATGGGATCAATCATTGCTGTACATGTACAAAACTATTACCACATGGTAACAGTTGACACTGCTAAATAGCTTAATTGGGGACAACAAACACCAACAGAGTGTTTTTTAACCAATACCAAAACACCAACTGGGGACAATAAACACAACTTAAGTTTAATTTGACAACAATGAATTGTGATCACAATTATCCACAGTTAACTGCATTTACTGAATAGGTACAAACTTAGTGGAAGGAAAAGTTGATAAATGAAATACTCAAAGGGCTCATGAATCACTATTAAAGGCATCAAGTTTTTTTATTTAAGGCAAAGAACATTTTACATTGAATCAGCAGATACTGTGATATTTCATGCATGGAATTAAAAATCAAAAGCAAGGTTGTGAGAAGACCAAATGTAGAGTGCCCTTAAAACCAGGTTCACTCCTTTTTGAAAACAAGTAAAAGAATCTTCAATTTTTGATAAGGAGCAAACAATGCTTACCTCTAACTGCACTTGTATCTCTTTCTTCATGTTTTTCTTCATTCTTGTCTCCTTCAAGGTCCCCTTGGTCTCTCATATCAGTGTCTTCTTCAGTTTGTTGTTCTGCCAGATTCACATCCTGTATTCCTTTAAAATTAACATTAATTTGAATCTATTGAATAACATTGATTGGTTTGGTGTTACACCATCCTTTACAGACCACTCAGTTGAGGGTACTGTAAGTAGGACTGGGAGCTGTTCACAGATAAGATGATGTCATATTTCAGATTCTTTGATTCATTCATGGATCCCTTGAAACAAGGTATATCCCCTGGCTTAAAATAATAAACACATCTTTAGTTTAATTTGACAACTATGATTACAATTAATCATGATTAATTGCATCTGGGTCACCATGGGAGGGGAAAGGTAAATAAAATACCCAAAGGGCTGGTGAAACACTAAGGCACCAAGTTTCCTTTGACAGTAATGAAACAATTACAAATACTGTGATATTCCACCCATAAAATTAATTATCAAATTAGTGAGAAGTTCAAATGAAGTGTGGCCTTAAAGCCAGACTTATTCTGACTAGGAATATAGAAACAATCAATGCTTACCTCTAATTGCATCTTTGTTTAAACATTTGTCTTCACTTCTGTTTCCTTCAAGGTCTCGTTTGTCTTGTATGTTCATGTCCTCTTCAGTTCGTTGTTTTGCCAGATTCACATCCTGTATTCCTGTAAAATTAACATTGATTTGAATGTGAAAGAAATGATCAAGTGTTACTGACAGGGATCAATGTTTAGGAAACATGTTTGGGAGATAAAGAGGACTAATGGAAGAAAATGGGATTATTTCTTAATCCTGGGTTTGGTCCCTGAAAGATAAAATGGGGCTTCTTCTGTTCAGTGCACAATAACAAGACACTTGTTAGACCACCTGGCTGAAGGTTTAGCTTAGACTGGGAGCTGTTTACATGCAGGTAGGATGATTTGACAAACCAGTCTGTTTGATTCAAGCAATGGATTCCATGAAGCATATTTCATGGCTTAAATTGTAACATTTTGCTTATATCTCAGAGCATTTGATACTTTTTTCATTTGATACAAATGTGTGATTAGCCACCAAATGTGACTAATTGTTATATGTAAACAAATAAGGATTACTAATTTAAACAAAACAGAATAGGGCCTCACTAAGGACAACAAACACAGGAAGACAAAAGCACATGCCAGAGCTGTGTAAAAAGTTACAGTATTCGAGAAAGCTGAGAATAAGAGTAGCGCAAGTGTAGTACTTCTGATAAACATGAGTACTCCTTACAGCAACTAGAATGTAATAGTATCGTCGATCAATTAATCAGATGTGAAACCTAAGTCAAGTGTGTGTGAAGTGAGCTTCATTTTCTCTTTAAGATGATAAGATTTAATCAGGCACCAAGCACAATGCAGTAGGTTCCAATTTTAGTCTTTGGTATGACTAGGTCACGATTCAAACTCCTCCTGACCTCAAATCGGGTGCTCTAACCAATTGACCATGCAGCACTGCCAAAAGATCAGCATGCATTCAGTTGCCTGTCAACTCAATGCTGAGGGTTGGAGCCTTTTGTAGAATTTTCTCCTGTATTCAACCTAATGCAGTTAGCCTTCCCACTGGTGGGACTTCCTTTTTAGTGTCAGAGCTATTGATCAGAAATCATTTTACATATCCTATAAACAGTCCGTACATAATGAGATTAACTGTCAGCGAAAGGAGGAACTACATTCATTACTAATGCTCTAACATTAATCGTACAAAAGAAATCCTCTGAAGGACACAAAAAGGATCAGGGACATGATGAATGGGTCTATTTTGTCAAATAGTTTACTGTAGGAGTTAAACATTGTAGTTTATTGTAGACTACTGTAGGAGCCATTTACATAACTGACTTGCTGAAATAGTTCTATTGGGGCACAATTAAACTGGTTGATCAACAACTGTGGGTCAACAGTAAACGTCTTCAAACTCATGTTCCACGGAGTTGAAAATGTGCTGATCTCTTTGGCAGTATTGTGCAACCAAGGACAATTTACTAAGTACTGTAAAGAAAGCCAAGTAAAATACCATGGCACATATAAAGAAGAACAGGTTAATGAAGAACACTAATTGTTCCCTTGGAAACTTTAAGAAAAGAATATCTGAAAAACTGGATTTTCACATACACTATGATCTTGCACCATCCAACTTAACCTAAGTAAATGTACAATATTGCAGACTGCTTTAAATTTATGCACATGGCTTGAATGCAACGAATATGCAGGTGCCTAAAGAAAATGACCCCTCCTCCTCCTCTGTGTAAGCACTGCACGATGGTATGTACTGTAAACTATTACAAATGTAGATGTAAGCTCTGGTTGCTCTTATGCCATGGGCAAATTGAAAGGAATACTTTGGTTAGATAGAGTTAAGCCATCTGTGCAAAACTTTTCTGGAGAAGGTTAACTTACAAATTTGATGTAAACAAATTTTGAACTATGCTTCTAGTTTTCTTTCAAGCAGCTCATTACACTTGAAAATTGTGGGTTTCAACCTGGCTGTCAGTACTAATAATTGACATCCAAGAACAAACAAGAACAAGAATACTACCAAAACAAAAAGCCAAACAAGGCAAGAATGAAAACTCAGCTGCCAAACTTGATGAACAGAAAAGGACATAAAAAACAAAAACCTCAAAATACAAAACCAAATTAACACAAGAAAAAAAAAACGGCATAAAACAAAATTGGCAGATAAATCAGTCACCTCTAAAAGTGTTGTTGGGTGCTGCAGCAGGCTGGAAGGGAATAATTGGTAAAATATTTTACTACCCTTTTAAAGTTGTGGCACTGCCATATGCACAGCTAGGGTGTCCGTTTGTACGGCTTTTCACCGGACAATCTGGCTTTTGAGCACCCTGTCCTCCATTTGGGCTCACATGGCGCCGGACGTTGAAATTCCTCCATTTTGAAAATTCTAATGTAAAACTTCTCACATCCCATTTTCATGACTGTAATCATGCAGCTTTTAGAACACCAGGAAGGGTCGTTTCCGGCTTTCTGGGGGGTTTTAAAGGCCAAAAATTTTCTCGTACACTATGCATTAACTCACGATGGAGCTCCACTTAGAAAGTAACAAAGGTTGTCCTCCTTTTCTGTCATGACTCAGGAATGGACACCATATGCAGAGCACTTTTCTCAAAAGCCTTCTTAACTGACTCTTTAAGACGGTTTAATATTGTCAGTAGAATACATTCTTTTGATTTTCTGGATTTCTTTTAACCTTAATCAAAACTTCTTTTAATCCCTATTTATTCTGACAAAAATTCTCTGAGAAAAAGAGAAATTTTTCACAAAACAGCCTCAAATATATCTCAATATTCTGAACACTGAACTTAATCCAAAAGCTGATAGTAATCTGTGAACAGAAGAGTGGTTGTAGCAACTATCTCTGACAACCTTTCAATATTAACTGCACTGAATTAGACTATCTCTCCAGGTACAGCACTAACCATGCACACATGTGCACACTACTGAAGGAGAAAGAATAACAGCCGAAATTACGGGTCTCACTTTTTCTTTTTTTTTTTGGGGGGGGGGGGGGGACTTAATATATTGATCGCCATTCTTGGGGTTGAGAGGTAGGCCTATATGGGAGAGGTAAATTGAAGAATTAAAAATGGATTCCTGCTCTGATATGTGGGGGGGGGGGCACAGGATTTGTCCCCCCCCATTCTCCAAAGGAGGTGGTTACAATTCCCCCTTCTCGCTTCCATAGAAATTGGAAAATTTGCAATGTCTTGGGTTTTTATTTTTTAAAAAAAGGAGGACACTTTTGCAGCAATGCTTGAACTTACACGAATAAATGGCCTTAAAAACACTTCAAATAGCACTTTAAAGGGGCCTGGAAGCAAGCTTTTGTCCCTCTGAACCCACTTGTAACTTAAGCTTAGGACAGCATCAATTTGAATTTGGGGTTTAGTGGTAATTAATAACCCCCCTTTTGTGATTCTAGCGGAATCCCTTTTCATGATTCCGAATCTAACATTAGGACCGATATTTGGAAGGTTTGTTATTCTGAAGGGTCTTTACTCCAAATTGAGGATAAGGTTCCTTATTCCCAAGGTTACTGTAGTTATTCCGAATTGATGATAAGGTTCATTATTCCAAAGGGTTGTTATTCCATTACAGATTTAGCCCCCTTGAAATCTGGACAAACCTATCATGGCCTTGAAATCCTTTCTTGTAAAGCAACTGACAAAAAGCCACATTGTTAGAGATTACAAGGTCCATTGAGCACCAATAGGTGGTTGCAGATTGCTATTGTTCTAAAATCAACCAAGTGATGACATCAGCCAAGTCATGACATCCACTTTTCAAGGGGAAGTATTCTCTAATGCTGACTTGAGGATAAGGGACACTATTCCGAAGGGTTGTTATTTCAGACTGAAAATAGGTGCATTGATTCCGAGTAGAGAATGACTTTTCCATATTTTGAATAATTGAATACTACTGCAATTCTGCCCTTATCTTCCAATAACTACAGCCAGTATTGTGTTTGAGGGGGGCACAGACCTCGATCTCCCAAGTTAGATTCAAGAGACACTCAGCAGTGTATGCATGGATGCATGGGGGCAGGGATCCACAGTCCATTGAGATTTTCAACCTGTTCATAGCAGTTGACCCTTGAAAAGGTATATATTAAAAATGCAGATTGCCAATTGTATTTGTCCAAATTATTATTTAATTCCCTTCAAACCAGGTAAAACAGGTTAAAGAGTTCATTTTTTCAAAATTTTTCCTGGAGAAAGACGCAATTAAGTCCTTTTTGGCACCTCACCAGCTCAAAAGCAGAGCTTGTCTTGTTTGGAGAAATCATGTTCAATTTCTACAGTTCCTATTCCCTATTCACAATAATGACCTTTGGAAAAACAACCCTTATCTTCTCTTCGGAACAATGGTCCTTAGGAATAATGGCACACTCACATCTTCAATTCAAAATAACGGCCCTAATCTTCAATTCCAATGGATACCTTTATGTTCTATTCAGAATAATGATTGTTCAGAGTTAAGACCCTTATCATCTATTCGGAATAACGACCTTTCCGAAACACGAACCTTTGGAGAAGCAAATCTTCTAAATAAGGTTCCTTATTCTCTATTTGGAATAATGAACCTTCACAAAAATGAACAACAATCACATGACCAGACTCATGCATTGATAAGGCAATATGTTAGGCTATTTTACACAATTTCAGGGAGTCAGCGGATTAGAAATTGGAGGATTAGGTTCTTCTGAAATAATCAATAAGACATACCTTGGTCAACCATGGCATTTCATCTTCTGACAATCCATAATCATAAAGTACTTCATCACCAGGGGCAATTTTTTCACGGCCTGAAGACACAGTAAAGGTACACTGTTCAACACCTTCACAGTCATTTTAGCATTTATTTCATGTGCAGTGCCATGGTTAACAAGTCGACCAAGTTTTGGTCCCCTAGTGGGCTCTTCTGTTGCATCAACACTGAAAAATAATGTCATCATTTCAAAAGCATAAATGCAAAAATACTCCAAAACTATTGTATTAGTATCAGGTGCTAAAAATTGCCACTCTACAACAAATGTGTGCCTGAATATAACAATTCACAAACAACTAAATGACCCCTTCATGATATCTGAATAATATCCTGGACACACAAGATTTACTTGTGACCCCATGATGCAATTGTTTGTGAACAAGTTACTAGAAACACAGAAAGAAATCATGTCAGATTTTTGTCTTATTTTTCTTTTGGAGAAACTACTTCTGGTAACCTAATGTACCCCAATTTATCTCAGTTTTGAGTTCATGTCTACAGTTATATGCATAATTGAAATGAAGCAATTATGCCACATTAGCTGTAAAAGAAATATCTCATGCAAACTGCTTTATGCAAATTGTTCATGCAATCACCCCTGCATTTCTCTCACCTAACAACAGTGGTTTTGATTCAAAATGACATATTTTGAAAAAAAAATTAAAATAAAGAAACAGAAAAAAACCTGTACAAATAGCACATCATAATTAAACTAACATTTTAAAGCTGCATAGATATACAGGTCTTAGTCATCTCTTACAACTCAGTAATTCCTTTTGAATCTGACATGAAAACAGCATATACATCTCAAATTTTCATTATTTTGAGTGGCATGACTATTATGAGTCACCTACAGTATCTATACAATCATCACTGATGCCGCAGAAGCTCAAAGACAAATTCACAAGGATTAACTTCAGCTTTCAAGGCAGTGACCAATAGCTATGTGTGTGAAGTTTCTGGCAAATGGCTATACTGCCTGGATGAGAGATTATGCCTTACAGGTGACATATATATTTCAGCAGCTCCCCCCATTAAATGATATGCGAAAGACACTTCAATGAAGTCCCCCCCGGCAATGCCAATGCTGGTCAAAGGATGATAATATGATAGTGTAACCAATTAGCCAGCATGTATTTACAAAACAACTGAACCAAGCATTTCCCCAAATTAAATGTTTATGCCAATTTATCTCCGTCTAAGTGCTGAGTTAAGTGGCCCAAGTATAATTTGCATGAGCCACTGACACTTTTAGTCATAAGGTAATGAGGTCAGAAGCTGTACTCAGGAGCTGCTCCATTTTGACAGAGTTTAAAATAAAGTTGTAAAAAGTTTGAACAGACCATTACATGTAGGGACTACACTTTTCACTTTGCTTCAATTGCCAAGTTTTGGAACAGAGAAAGAGTGCATACATATATATTATCAACTGAAGCAACGAAGCATTCAAAATGATTGGCAGTTAAAAGATTTCCCAGTAATTTTAGCAAAACAAATGTAGAACCTTTTCATTATATTTCCCATCATAGGTCTCTTTAGGATTTAAATGCAAATACTGACTTGAGCACTCTTTCAAAGAACACCAATGAATGAGCTTACCACCATTTTTTCTGGTTATAGTTAAAGAAAAACCGAAAAACACTGTCGATTGCTCCCCTCTCTCTTCTGTCTCCTTCTTTAGCAGAGATCAACTCCCCATGGTACACCATGAGGAGATCTCCTTGTCGAATTGTTCTGTAGCAAAGACACCTCTCCCTACAGGCAAATAAAGTTGGAAAATGCAAAACATGAGGAAGCTCTTCTGAGTAAAAATAGTTGCCATGAGAAACCATTGATGACTACTGTATCAGCTGAGCATATTTATCACAAACCACAAGTAAATTATTTTCATCAAGAAGAGCTACTCACTGCCAGGGAAGTTGGTGTTTTTTCAAGATATTTCCCTAATCCTTTATAACAATTCACACAAGGTTTCAAATAAAGTTCCATTCCAATGCTTTGAATTTCTGTGTAGCATACCATCTTTCTTCAAAGATAATTTAAAACCTAGACTTCAAATGATTGAACTACTGATAGAGGTGAAAAATGTAATCATCACCTTTTCCAGGACTGATCTTAACTTTGAATCCGCTCTGATCGGCGCATATAAGGTCTTCACATTGAACCCTATGTCTCTTTCTCCTGCTTTGTCTTGACATCTCTGCTGAAAGATCACGGGAAACAATCAATGCACCAGGAATGAAGAATATTAACTTTTTTTCTATACCTTTCCAAAGATGCTGTCATATGACTTTAGAATAGTACAGGTCACTGACCAATTATAAAAGAGCAGAAACTTAAAACTTTGAACAACTTAAAATATATTACTCTATGCAATATCCTGCACATATAAAGGTGTGACCTACACTGTTGGAGTATGAAGTACAGTAAGCTACAACTTTCAAGATATAGGACAGTAAGCAAAACACATCATTCATTTTCTCAACCATGCAAGTACTAGCCAAGCCTGTGCACTTGGGCCAATACTCATGGTATGTTAGACAATTTCCCATTGCATGATTGTGCCACACTGCATGGGCAATAATAAAAATTTGTATTGTACGCATTCTTTTCTTACAGTAGGCCTACATTAATTTCAGAATACAACTTGGCTGCAATAGTTTGGCATATTATATAGTTTACATACTATACTAGGATCGAGGAAAGCCCATATTTTTGTGCAGTCATCCCAGCCTTATAATATATGAAGGGCTTTACAATAAGTACAAACAACAAACACTGTAGGGAACACAGTACACAATTTTTTACTAATGCATGGTACAGTGCCATTACTTCTTCCAGACTTACTGCAGGTTAAGTTAATGATATAAGGCTCTAAAAATAAAAACTGATGTGACCTGCAGGTGGTATCCTAACTAAGAACTTAAAAACCAGCTAAGCTTCAGATATACCGTAGAGCTACTACACATTCTTGCATGTACTAGGCCTAGGCACTATAACAAAACATGTAAATGCTAGAATACAACATAAGCTGAATACTACAGGAAAAATTATTTTTACCAATTAAGGCACATTGACCAAAGGTAAACAAAACAAAACTGATAATTAGATATGCCATTCACGTAGGCCTAGGCCAACTTACCAACTCGCCTAACTGGCTAATTCACTCAACAGCATGGCTGCGAAATCCTTCAATCCATTCAAAATTTAAAAGTAAAAATACCAAATAATCAAACTAAACAAAATAATTTTCTGGCATCTCAAGCTTCAATTACAAGCATAAATGGTATCCACAGGGGATCTGGTAGGTTTCAAGAAAGAGTAGAATTGCATGGAAGTCCTCATAGTTGTAAACAAATACACACCAAGCATTAATGGATATGAAGCAGGAGGATATTCTACATATTCCCATTTGAAAACAGAAGTCCATAATGCTGATGAAGGCTGCATGACTTAAAGTCAAGAAATGACCAATAATCATGGGATAAGGGTCAAGACTAAAAGTTTCTGCCAGTTCATGAGTCATTGCAACACTTCTTTATTAGTTGCTAGGCTACTTGACTTTTCAAAAGCACAATGGCCTATAACAGGGTAAGTATTCACTACAAGCTATGGAAGGCATACAGAATATTTACCCAGATAATAGTTCACAAGCCTAACATTGTTACATTATGTAGGCCTTACCCTAATGTTACAGCCAATACAGCACACACTTTACTGTTAGGCTAGTCTAAAATGTAATGTTAGGCTAGGCTAAAGTACATAGCCTAGCCCTAAGCCTGTTTTGACACAATTGTGGACATTTACACTTGGTAAATGGCAGTCGTCCCCATTTAGCATACTGCTTTCACATGGCATCTAGCTCTCACTTTACTTTAAAATCACTTTTTCTATGAAAAACCTCTTCATTTGTACCATTATTAGCAACTTACCGAGGCTGCCAGCACTAAGCATGCACCATCAGTAAATCCTTTCCACATGTGACTGATATACACAGCTGGATGGTAGCTGGAAGTCAAGTATAGTACTGAACTGCATACACTGAATACTGCATAAGGTATGCATATAAGGGAATGTGTACAGCTGTATGAAACTGATCGACTGGGGACCTGCACATGGATGAAACCTTCTAATCGGGGACCTGCACACATACAGTTCCGAAAATCATGTGACAAGAATTTACACTGTGCAACTGGGGACAACACCTTAACACAACCCATCATGAGAAGACACACATACTACACACCTTAACTGTATGAAAATGACCAATTGGGGACAAGTACAGTTTGAGCTGGGAATTTCAGAGGGAACTATGTTGACCAATCAGAACCCATATCAACAAAAAAACCAAATGGGGACGTCCCCGCTTGGTAGCATGTCCCCTATTGGAAGGTGTGTAACATGGTACATGTCCACAATTGGAAGCCATTACATACGCACACAC